>JBAIZL010000003.1:42732760-42785260 GCA_036971475.1 Prosapia bicincta
GCATGCTTAGTCCGAGAAATCTTAATAAAAAAAAAACGATTGCATGTGTTGCACAAAGATTGAAATGTGTTATTATAATGACGTCTTCTCACCGCCCTCGTAGTGAAGTTTTAGAAATGTTCTTTAAACAGCTAAATTTAAAAATTAGGTCTAAAAATATACCACTATTAGTTGCTCCAAGTTATTAATTTAATTTAAAATTAAATTTAAGTACACTCGTAAAACGTTATCCAATCTCAGTGAAGAGCGTGACGTCATAAATGATGTGATACTGTTGTGATCAAGAAGCAAGTGATGTAAATGTTACTAAATGAATTATTATTTTTTAAACAGGATGCAAAATTTTTGAATATCTTGTGCTTGAAAATATTTTTATTAAAAAAAAAGTAATGCTTGCGAATCATAAACTTATTTCTTTATCTTGCTATACAGTCATCTACAACATCTCAAGATAGTATCTCATTCTTGAATGAAAAACGTGCCCACTACATCTTGTTTATTCCGGGGGAAACGAGATGAAATCTTAACGTTTTTTTAAAAATCCGAAGTCACGTACGGAGTAAGGATCAGAAACAGTGTCGGGTTACAGAGATCATACACTGTTGGATATACATCACGATGCCATCGGCTTGCATGACAACTATGTGGTCGCCATGTTTGAATAAGTTTAGGATTTTTGGTTGTACTCTGGCACATTTTGTTATTCTTCGTAGCACGTAATAAACAGTGAAATTCCTTCAGTAAGAATTCAAAGTAGGCTATGCAGACCCTCCTTGTAAAGGACTTTTTAGCACCCCGGATATTTTTAAACTAAAGGAAAACAGGCCTAGACAACCAAAAACGTGTCAGTAACTTTTAATTACTTCATAACGTTTATATTGCAGCATTGTGTATTGTTTGTTCTTTCGACATAAAATACACATAGAATCCCAAATGGGTTGCTTAGACATATATGGTTCTCGTGTACAACTCACATAGTCTTTACAATGTAACTACGTCTGAAGTTATACGTAGGTGTTTTCCATTGTGTAAATTGATTTGACAGTTTCTGGATTAATGTTTTTAAGTTTGTATGAAAACAAATCAACTTTTCTGCATAGTTGATAGGATGACGACCGTTTCGGAAATGTGCCACCTTCTATTGCGGCCATAACTGATAAAATAGTTGAGTTTATCCGATAAGGTGAGTGAAAAAACGTATGTAAAAGTTGAGGGAATAATGTAGCTGGGAAAGTAAAGAATCAGGTGGCACATCAATACGGATGATTTATGAAAGTGAAATGAACATTTTAAAATAAAAGCAAGGTTATTAAAGCCGATTACATGAAAAAAAGGGGCATTTGTTAATTGGTTGTTGTGTGTTTTAGATTGGTACCAGATATTAGCAAAAAGATGAAGTATGAGATAGATTGTGTTTGTACTCGACGAAAGTTTATGATAGTGCTACTGAATTCTTTTGTAGTATGATTGTAATATTGCCGCCTACAAATGATATATTACAAATAATAAGCCTATTAAGCTTATTGTGGATATAGGTAAGCTTAAGGTAGGGTTTTAAAACCTTTTGGTAGGCAGGGGCTCCTAAACCTTTTCGTACCACGCCCCCTCTTCCTGGAATGAAAACCTCCCACGCTCGCCTCCACTTTACACAGGCCTATATATATATATATATATATATATATATATATATATATATATATATATATATATATATAAAGCAATTTATTCATTTATACATACTTTCACAAGAAACATGATATAACATTTCAAGTTGTAATTCACAAGGTAAATTTTAGCTGATAAGAGGAAAATCTGTTAGTGAGAGGCATGAGCTTGGATTTTTTCATTAGCATGCTTATTTGAGGTTGTATTTTAGTAAGGGCACAATCCAGGTCATTAGCAACATCATTTTTGTTCCTATATTTTGGTTTTATTGCAACAAGTGCTGAAAATGTGTGTTCATAAAACTAGGTGCTTGAAAAAAGCATGTATAATCGAAGAGCTGCCTGAGATACACTTTTAAGTGATTTATCCAAAATGAAGATTTGTCCATTGTGGCGCTGTTGCCACATTGAACGGCAAACATTCGATTCGTGACACTTTTGTACTTTTATTCTTTTTAAGCTGTCATTTTGATTCAATTTTAAGTTTACAAAATTTGCACAATTTTTACTTATATTTCTTTTATAAATGCATACATTTCTTTTAAATTTTCTGAACATCATGGTCAATAAAACTAGGTCTACCTATGTAAAAGAAATCTGAGGTGTAAATTTAGTTTTAAATTTTGATATGTTGTTAAGGCTGTTTAAATTTTAACGAAATTCGATTTCATCTTACAAGTTTGTAGGGAGGTCTGCATACTAACACACAAGTTTGTAGGGGGGCCACAACTTTGTAGAACTTGTACAACTTGTAGAACACACAACTTTTCTAGCGCCTTCCCTAATTTGTCTTCGCACCCCTCTAGGAGGCGTGCCCCCTGGTTTGGGAACCTATGTGATAGAAAAATGAGGAAGTTATTTTGAAGGTTCTACATTTACAAGTTACATATATACACGTTAAAACTCTTTGTAAAAAAGATATCTTAGAAATAGATGGTTGAATTAGTTGGAATTAAAGTGAGGTTATGATGATAAGGCTGGTAATAATAATAGAATAAATTTTAGTCAAGATAGTTGTCTACCCACTTACTACCCGGAGTAATTCTGAAATGACACTAATGCTTTTAGTTGATTTTAAAATGACGAAAACTTTGTTTAGTGATCTTGTTCGCTATATAGTGGCCAGTAGAGAGTTTTATAATTAAATCAAAAGTGATGAAGTTTTGAATGTAAGAGGCGTTTAGTAATCAATATATGATACAAAGTGGGCTTAAAACTCCATCTTTATCCGATATTGCAGTTTGCGTTTTGTCACTATGCTGACGTCTCGTCATCCTAGGCTCGGTCCTACGTGACGACTGCTGACTGCAATAACAATAATGTTATGATGATGGGGACGATCACTCGAAACCAGTTCACGTAGGTTTTTTTCTCTGACGTCATCAACAACATAGGCGTCCTTACCGGTCCCAGTTGACGTCTCTTGACTGGAATAACAGTAACATTGTGACGATAACTGGAAACCAGTTCAAGCACGTTTTGTCTTTGACGTCGTCAACAACATAGGCGTCCTATACTAGTCCCACTTGACGTCTCTTGACTGCAATAACAGTAACATTATGACGATGGTGACGATGACTGGAAACCATTTCAAGCACGTTTTGTCACTGATGGCGCCGTCAACTTATGCTTATTATATCTGTCCTACGTGATGTCTGTTGACTACAATAACAATAATGTTAAGACAGTGGCGACGATGACTGGAAACCAGTTCAAGCTCATTTTGTCACTGACGTTGTTGTCAACCTACGCGATTTATACCGCTACTACATGACGGCTGTTGACTGCAATAACAGTAACATTATCTCGATGATCACTCGAAACTAGTTCACGCAGGTTTTGTCACTGACGTCCTCAACAACCTAGGCGTCCTCTACCCATCTTGTTTCGGGAAATTCGAAGCTAACTTTAGGGGTATTGAGTTCTGGTTGTGTCGCTTACCTGGCGTATTCTGGTAGCGCACTCGCTAAATGGGTCGCATAGCGGTACGGTGGCACTCATCAGATTACGTGTTTCGATGTTCTACTCTGATTTTGTACGGTGCACCTTTGTATATCGAGGACACGTTGGATTGCGCTTATGTTTCAAGCTGTTGGAAAAGTGCACTTTATTTTATTACGTACATGTAAGTTACTGGTGTTGTTGGTGAAAGTGCAAGAATACGGCGGGTCTCGGCGAGCAGCTTGCGGGACTTCTGAGTGAAGTCATTAAACGTTTAACTTTTATACTTTAGTTTTATAGCGTTTAATGGCAATACTTTTGAATGAGTAGCATAAAGCGAGCATAAATTAGTCACGTACTCTGTAGAGCTAGATGTTTATGGACGGAGTAAGTGGTATCGTCATCTGTGTTCACGGAATTCTTCGTGTCGGTCGTATAACAGCAAGAAATGACACGACGATACTTACAATTTGGCATTATGTCACAGAACTAAAGAAGAAAGACAAATATTACGTGAATCGGTATAAGTAATATCAACGAAAATAAATGCTGACGTCATGGACTAATTTCAGAAGCCATCACAACAAGCGTTTAGAATCTCGCTTTGGTAAAATTATGTTACACCAAAAAGTATTTACATAAAGTAACTTACTTACTATGAAAAAAAACTTAGATTAAAATTTAATAGGGAAAGGGTACCATTTCATAGCAAGTATATATGAAAACATACAGGCAACATTGAGTCTAGTTTTTAGATGTAGATATCGACTTAGAGAAATTGGATGAGTTCAAAATAGTTGGCAAGCAGGAGAAATCATTAATCAGAATTGAAAAAGGTATTATAACGAAATTCATTAAGTTAAGAAGGCTGTTGGTAAAATTATTTGAACTTGTGAAATATCCCTAGCTAGCAATAGTCTATTGTCTCATCTATCGGCCGAAATAAGTTACTGCACACACCTGCAAATCATAAATAAAAATAATTCGAAAGGGGTTCATTGTAAGTAAACCAAGATGTGCCTCGTTCATGGGAGAGCAGCTTTACCTAGACATCCACAGACCAGGGAGATTTATGACTAGGAATCCCTGAGAATACAGAAAAACACATGCACCTGTGGGAAAGTTCAACAAATTCCCACGAAGCCAAAAAAGGAAAGTGCGGGAAGTGTCAAAATTTCATAGGCTGGCCACAGTTTGAGAGCCATGGGGAGGCAATCAAATTTGAAGAGGGGATGAAACACAAACGGATACGATCCAAGAGAATGTTCAGGAAAGACAGTCAATTTTCAGTACTCGAAAGGGTCAAGTGGTAAGGCTCGAGGAGTCATAATGCAGGACTCGAGGGAGAAGTACTGTTCAGTTTTTAGTAAGAAATATCAAATTCAAACAAAGTAACGTGTCAATTTAAAGTAAGGAAGATTATTAAATAGGCAGTGAAGTATAAAGAGGGAGAAAAAGGGTAACAAGTGAGATTAAAATGAGGGAGTGATTAATAAAGTCAGTTACGGAGTAGAAGCATTTCGAGAAATTAAGAAAAGTGAGATTGATAGGAAAATATTAATAAGTGAATTTGTGTCAAGTGAAGTGAAGCAAGGAACCACGCAAGTAATAAGTAATAATTTATTTTCATTATAAAGCCAACTCTTTAAAACCAAAACATTTAAGAACATTTAAACTTTTATAAATTCCTTAAAAAGTCATAGTTAACTGAAATATAAAATTTATCAAACCAAGTGCAGTAACTTATATACGCCCTTAAATAGCCAAAAGTAAATTTAGAATTGTTAAAAAAAATCAATAGTAAAATAAGAGTCTTGATGCCTATCGGCAAAAATTAGAGTTAGTAAGAGAATTATATGAACTACCTGTAAATGCAATATTGATCTCAGGATAAAATAAATCTGTAATTATAAAAGCAAGTAGCAGGATTATTAATTTTATTTCCTAAGAGTAAAAATTATCCTGTAGAGAAGCATTAAGTGAAGGTTCGTTATGTATAACAATTGTCGCCCAACGTGGATGGCAAGGTATGTTATAGTATATTATAACGAAATATATGCAAAACTATTAAAATAACATGATTTTAACTATTCAATGCCCATAATATGTGTAAAATTATAATTGACTAATATAAAACAAAAAATTAGAGCACATAAAATTACAAAAACAATAGAGAATGTAGTAGCGTATTTATAATTAGAAAACAATTATAAACTCTTGCTACAAATATTTGTACAACTTTTATTTATATTTTGCTATAACAACTAGCATTATCAGAACGTTACAAAAAATCCCTAATTTTTGTCGTAACCTTTAGATAATGCGAAATGTACATAAAGTTTGTGTAAATATTTCTAGCAAAGGTTTATAATGTACTCAGTACCTAATTTTTGCGTTAGCATTCGGAATAGCCAAAGCGAACAAAATGGTGACATTTTTATGGTAATTAAAATCTCTTAGAGAACTGATCTTTAAGAACCACAAAAAGATAAATACATGGTTTGACGTAAGAGGAAAATCATCCTCAAATGGGAAAAAAATAAATAAAAGCTCACGAGAAAGTCAAATAAAAAAAAACAAACACTGAAAGGAAATTGACGGTCATAAAAAAAGACAGAGTAGTAACTGCGGATTGTTTGAAAAGTGCACTTCTTATAGAGTACGCGGTGGAAGGAAATCATTCTACAATTTCTTCCCGTTAAGATAGTGTGCGTACTGTCGGCGAGTTATTGGTATTTGTAAAAACATTTCTTGTGCTCAATATAATGCGTCATTTTTAAACTCTATTGCAGCTCCAGCGCTGCAATAATGCATTATAAATGCTTACTGATCAAAGTAAACCATTGGTATAACAGAACTAAAACACTATCGAAACCCTTTCCCAGTATGTAGGCTACGGGTCGATTGTTGTAATGAATTAGTAGCTTGGAGTTAAAATCAGTAGATAGTGCCACTAGCTATCTTAATTCTGGAGGAAAGTGTCTTTAAGAAGGCATCAGACGGAACAACAGATGGCTGAATGTTTCGTAAATAAATAGTAATACTTAAATTAAGAAGTACATGAACAGTTAAATTATTGATGATTTGATTAAGTTTTTTTCGTCCGGAATGACAATAAATACACCCAACGCACCTCAGATAAATTTTAACAGGTAGCAATTTGTAAGACTTTCATACGTAGCGCAGTGAACGAACTATGATATGAAAATTATTGTAAATAAATTTGGAATTAAAGGTAAGTACATGCTTGACTATGGCAGTCATACAAAGAGGCTGTATAATTTTCTAACGATTGTTTTTAAAGATAAAGAGCTTTTATCCCTTTCAGTAGCTTTACAAAACACGCACATACATACAAATGCGCTCGTACACAAATTTACTGTTAACATGCAAAATAACTCATGCTACAAATATATTTTAAATTATTACTTTAATTTCATACATATTTCGACAACCAAGTATATACATTATCAGTGTTCACTCGTCTCTGATGATGACTGTGAGGCTGTCGAAACATGTATGGCATTAAAGTGATTTTTAAGAATTTAATGTTAGTTTTGAGTTATTTTGTATGTTTGCTGCTAATGTTGTTCTCGTAAGCTTGGCTCAGAAGTGAAGTATTACTGTACCATCGATTTAATACATAAACCAGCAGTGCTAAACGGATTATCTGTTTTAAAACGGTATTTCCATATATATTTTGTGTTTGGTCTTAAACTTTAAAACAAGAAGGAGGTACTTCATCATTTTGTTAATCGTACATCCCAACTGTCGGTAGATTTATGCTACACGGATATTTGTTGCGGTTCTCACATGTAATTAAGGCAGAAGAAAAGAAACCTCTGTCGAGCGTTCTCATGACAAATTACAGCTGAAGCCAGTATACTAACCTAACCAAACAGACTTGGTGCACCTTTCCATGACTCGGCTAGATTGTCGGCCGCTGTTAAATGTCAGCGGTGAAACGGTTAATGATGTTCGCCAACGTAAGGAAAGAGAAGAGAACGCATTACTTGTTCCGTGATTTGCAGTGAATTTATCTTCAGCCGTTTTACTTGAGGCTTTCAAATAAATCGGTGCGCATTCTTTGTTCCACGTGTCACTAACGAGTCCTGTAGAGCAAACAAACCATACTGGACTTTACGTTTACCTTAAAGTTCTTTAATGTAATGATCAGCTTTATTTCTATTTATTTATTTATTTTTGACATTAGAGATAGTATATTACATTTTATTGCTAAAGTTAGCTGAGACTTTTTGAGAAATCAACATTTCCATAACCTTCCAAACCCAGGTGTTGTTTTGCTTTTATGAAAATAGCTTCTAGTTTTCGTCAGCGTGCTTTTTTCTCAGTGATTTTGCCTCTTCCCTCCTGTGATAGTCCAATACTTAACTGTTTATTGCGAGTTGCAGCCAAGTGCAGGAGAAAGGCCTTAACCTAAATACTAACCCTCACATTATGAAGCAATTAGTGATATCGTAAACACAGAGTTACAAGGCCTCAGATAGAGCAACAATCTATTATTTTGTTTCAATGGCCATTTGCTTTGCGTAAGTAGTTAAATCGATTTTAGTTAGCTTTTCTTATGGTGGCGCGAAATTGTAATGACGCTGAAAGACGTCTATATCGTACTAACAAGTAATCTGTTGGTTTTCTTCCCTCGCAACTGCGTACCCCACTGTCAAAATTAGGAAACTACACAATGGTTAAAATGCAACCTCATTAACTCGACATCAATATATGGAATTTTCAACTCGAAATTTTCAACAGTAATTTTGATAAAACTAAGTGTTGGAAATTATAATAATTTTAGGGTCTGGAATTGCTAGAAAAAATCCTTACACAAGACCGGCCCAAGTCTATAAGCCTACTAAAAACATCAGTGCGGGTGACCTTGGATTTACAAAAATAGTACTCACTAGTTGCTAACGTATGTGACTTGGGGAGGTAGAGCAAAGGTGGCAGTCTTATCGGATAATACAGGTGACATTGGATTAACTTGAATAATACTCATTTTACCAACGTACTAGAGCAGGAGAGGTAGAGTGATGGTGGGATGGCTTATTTGTTAATTCAGGAGGCCATGCATTTACTAGAATAGTATTTACAAATTGCCAAAGTACTAGATCTGGGGAGGTGGGTGAAGGTAGAAGGCTTATTGGTCAATTCGGGTGGCCATACATTTACTAGAATAGTATTTACAAATTGCCAACGTACTAGATCTGGGGAGGTAGGGTGAAGGTAGTAGGCTTATTGGTCAATTCGGGTGGCCATACATTTACTAGAATAGTATTTACAAATTGCCAAAGTACTAGATCTGGGGAGGTGGGTGAAGGTAGAAGGCTTATTGGTCAATTCGGGTGGCCATACATTTACTAGAATAGTATTTACAAATTGCCAAAGTACTAGATCTGGGGAGGTGGGTGAAGGTAGAAGGCTTATTGGTCAATTCGGGTGGCCATACATTTACTAGAATAGTATTTACAAATTGCCAAAGTACTAGATCTGGGGAGGTGGGTGAAGGTAGAAGGCTTATTGGTCAATTCGGGTGGCCATACATTTACTAGAATAGTATTTACAAATTGCCAACGTACTAGATCAGGGGAGGTAGGGTAAAGGTAGAAGGCTTATTGGTCAATTCGGGTGGCCATACATTTACTAGAATAGTATTTACAAATTGCCAACGTACTAGATCAGGGGAGGTAGGGTAAAGGTAGAAGGCTTATTGGTCAATTCGGGTGGCCATGCATTTACTACAATAGTACTTACAAATTGCCAACGTACTAGATCTGGGGAGGTAGGGTGAAGGTAGTAGGCTTATTGGTCAATTCGGGTGGCCATGCATTTACTACAATAGTACTTACAAATTGCCAACGTACTAGATCTTGGGAGGTAGGGTGAAGGTAGAAAGCTTATTGGTCAATTCAGGTGCCCATATATTTAACTAGAATAGTACTTACAAATTGCCAACGTACTAGATTTGGGGAGGAAGGATGAAGGTAGAAGGCTTATTGGTCAATTCAGGTGGCCATGCATTTAACTAGAATAGTACTTACAAATTGCCAACGTACTAGATCTGAGGAGGAAGGATGAAGGTAGAAGGCTTATTGGTCAATTCAGGTGGCCATGCATTTAACTAGAATAGTACTTACAAATTGCCAACGTACTAGATCTGAGGAGGAAGGATGAAGGTAGAAGGCTTATTGGTCAATTCAGGTGGCCATGCATTTAACTAGAATAGTACTTACAAATTGCCAACGTACTAGATCTGGGGAGGAAGGATGAAGGTAGAAGGCTTATTGGTCAATTCAGGTGGCCATGCATTTGACTAGAATAGTACTTACAAAGTGCCAACGTACTAGATCTGGGGAGGAAGGATGAAGGTAGAAGGCTTATTGGTCAATTCAGGTGGCCATGCATTTAACTAGAATAGTAGTTACAAATTGCCAACGTACTACATCTGTGGAGGAAGGATGAAGGTAGAAGGCTTATTGGTCAATTCAGGTGGCCATGCATTTAACTAGAATAGTACTTACAAATTGCCAACGTACTAGATCTGGGGAGGAAGGATGAAGGTAGAAGGCTTATTGGTCAATTCAGGAGGCCATGCATTTAACTAGAATAGTACTTACAAATTGCCAACGTACTAGATCTGGGGAGGAAGGATGAAGGTAGAAGGCTTATTGGTCAATTCAGGTGGCCATGCATTTAACTAGAATAGCACTTACAAATTGCCAACGTACTAGATCTGGGGAGGAAGGATGAAGTAGAAGGCTTATTGGTCAATTCAGGTGGCCATGCATTTAACTAGAATAGTACTTACAAATTGCCAACGTACTAGATCTGGGGAGGAAGGATGAAGGTAGAAGGCTTATTGGTCAATTCAGGTGGCCATGCATTTGTCTAGAATAGTACTTACAAATTGCCAACGTACTAGATCTGGGGAGGAAGGATGAAGGTAGAAGGCTTATTGGTCAATTCAGGTGGCCATGCATTTAACTAGAATAGTACTTACAAATTGCCAACGTAATATACGTGGGGAGTAAAGTAAGGTTGGAAGGCTTATTTGTCAATTCTCAATGCTTTTTGGAATAGTAGGCCTACACACAAACTGCCAAGTGGAATTAATATGTAAGAACTCTTTGACTTGAAGATGTAGCGGAAGAATCTTTTTTTTATATTGTTATAAGGCTAGTAACTTGAATAGTTCCATTGTGCTGTAGCCCATCATCAGTATCTACGCAACGACTTTACTGTTTTATATAACGGATATACAACCAGTAGTCTTTGTATTGCATTGACTTCTGCACGAGAACATGCTATAGAACTATTAGAGCAATCACTCCGCCGTAGTTTCAAGGTATTCTGTTCCAGGTGCTCTGTTCAAACAAACCACACTTACTACGAGACTATTTTTATGGCCAATTTTCTTTTGTTTGTTTTTGTTGCAATTGCTTTTGTCGTTTGTTTTATTATGATTGTTTTAACGAAGGAATTTTTGTTACTTCAGAAAGGCTGTTATTGATTTTCAGTGTGCTATTGTTCGTTTTTTCCTTATCAGCCATCTAAGGTGAGGTTATTCAGCAGCGTGAGTTTACAGGTACATTGGTTTCTACTTGTACGTTTCTGCTCAACTTCCCAGCATTCTTGGAACAGTTGAAATGTTAATGTTGACATTTCTTATTGTTTGTAGATTTTTTTTTTATATATCATTACAAATAATATTATATTAAAATCTACTATTTTATTTTAATAAGATTTTTTTAGAAAACTTGTACATTTTCAAAAAACAGCTTTTAAATTTTTTTCAATCATTTTATGACTTTGTAAGCTTATTTATGACAGTTTATTATTCATCTTAATACGGTAGATCTAGGAGATCACTTCTAATGATCTTCAGAAAAAAGTACTGTCGAAATGTAATTTTGGTTCGAAAGCTTCTTTAACAACAATTACTGATGGTTTATTTTCTGTTGCAGGTAAGTGAATAAGAAACAAAAGATTCGGTCCTAATGTCTGTAAGTAATTTTTTAATAATTTCAAACCTCGTTTATATGTCTCAGTGAGCATGATTCTTGCTTATTCTTTTTTTCGGCAGTATATAGGTGGTAACGTCCGGAACCACTAATTCTATAGATGTGCCAAAAGAGCCTGACTTGGATACATAAAGACCTTTTGACTTGAGAGGTCTTGTAGAGATTTACTCCTAACAAAAAAGAACTGCTGCTAACAATAAGATTTTAGAACAGCTCCTGGCAGTAAGATCTTACTGCTAACAAAAAGAACTGAATACCCGACTTAATAATAGTACAGACGACAAATATACAAAAACCTTCAATTATATACATTAAAACTAATGATGGTTATGATTTTCCTTAAAACTATTTACAAATGTGACTCAACTCTAGGTGACTTAAACTTTAGTCATTGATTATTGTACACTGCACGTCTCCGGTATTGCCAACCTAATAGTAAAATAAATCAAGATATGTGGAAGCATTGTTCATTTCGAGTCCAGTCTGTGCAGCCAACCTTGTAAGGACAAACTTGACAGATGTCATGCGATATTTCTGTCTACTGAATACCGTCGTTGTAATATTATAAAGGTGTATAACATTTAGAGTAGCGTTGTAAAGAGGCGACTTTGGCTGCTGGTTTATTGCTAACGTCAGCGGTAGTTGATTAGGCGATACCGTTTATTTGCGGTGAATGTACCGGCACGTCGCGTCGGCTGTACGATCGGTGAACCAGGAACTAGGATCATATCTAGAGTTACAACACATGATAAAGACGTTAGAAACACATCTAAACTCAGATTCAGTTCTTATAATAAATTAATTCTCCGATTCTTTTCAACATTAACCTCCAGACCATCTTTAAGCTTCGAAGCATCCGAGGATCTCAATCTCTAACCTATTGTTCCTGCTGACCCACAAATTCTAACCAACAACAAAGTTTTTGTTGTTTTTAAAGAAAAAAACTTATTAAAGAAAAACCATTACTTTTCAGACGTATGAAGTAAGTTTTATTATTTTTAACACATTTACATTTTTCTAATAAAAAAAAAACAAGTACACCTCAGCAAATAAGAATTGTATTCATTGCTGTAGGTCAATACGTAATTTCTTCTCTGTATTCAGGCTTTAACTGTGTGCACACAGATAAAACATCGGTGCTGTAAATAATAATACTGCCAGTTTAGTGTAAAGGATAACGTCTTAAATCTATCATCAGAATACAAAGGCAAATGATAGCTAAATGACATCCTAGAAAAATTTCTAAAACTCTCTCGCATTTGGAACAAGTCAAAATATCCACCTGGAGGCCTGAGAACAAGGTTTATTTATACCTGATTTTTTATTTGTCTCTCTGGCGTTGACAGTAAATAGGTTATTTTCTACTTAACATTCACTAAAACCTGTGAGGTATAATTATTTAAATAAGTGTTAGGTTACACATTTATTACAAGCAGATAAGGATAGCGCAGTGCTATAATCACTATCTGTACGCCAGATATACAACGCCGATTATATTAATAACTATAAGCATAATGTAAGCCTTCCGGCGCTACTAGGCATTCCAGTTAGCGCTACCTACCAAGTACGTACATATACACTATAGGGCGTGATGAGGTGAACCAGGGAAACTTGTTAAGGAGTCTCAGAGTGACTTACTATCAGATATACGGCAATGAAGGATTGTATTGATACCATTAGTACTACGCTTCAACCGCCCGTTATTGATTATAGCTGGCACTTGGAGGCTGCAGACCTTGGCGAGAGGCCGATGGAAGGTGGAGATGCTCGGAGGTCATTTTCAAAAACATCGACCCTTGGACTTCCGCCAACTCATAGGGTTGACTCATTATTTTGTTACTTATCAAAATTTTTTTAATGTATAGTAGAAATAACAACAAATGAAAATAGTGCGTCCACGGAAGCGTGCTAATAAGATTGTCTAAGGATTGGGACTGGTAGGTCGCGATTTATGGCCCCGATGAGGGATGACGACAGTGCCTGATGTTTTATAGATGACGAATAATCAAATTTTTACCTAAGAGCCAAGTGCCAGCTAATAAAATTTGGCATTTACCCTAGGTTTGACCGAAGGTAATAATTTTTGTGCAAACCTAGGGGAGGAAAACGCACACGGAAACTCTTTGGCTCTACTGGGAATCGGACCTTTAGTTTTGTAGTCAAGTGTACGTACTTCATCACGCAGCCACCTATTTTGACGGGATGACGTTATGAAAGCAAGTATTATATTATGTTTACAAAAATACCCGTTAGGTTCGCTGAAAAAAACTTATGCGGTTTTTCATTGAATGAACATTTTTCGTTGCTGATGAAATAAGCATCGACATTTAATTTGCATTAGCATTGCTTTGGAAATTTAAATATTTAAGGATAAAACTAAAGGAGGAAATCGCTTCCTTTCCACGTTTGGGCCGCATAAAGATGTTACATTTCTCTTTACGATGTGGCCCGGGTCGTTAACAGTGTAAAACAGTCGACTCATCACAGCTGCAGAGAATGTTTTAAATGTCGATATGGCATTTGTATTTCGGCCGTGAAATCTGTTGGCCCCGCTCCAGTGAAAACACCGGATCGGCCCCTCTGTCCCTCTTCAGACAATTGCCGCCTTTAAATCGATTTTCGGTATTGCATCGACACATGTATTTTTTACAGTATACGATGAGTAACCTGTTACGGAATGAAACGATCAACTTGTATTTCTAGTCACCACAGATAAACTGCTTGGTTCTTGTGGAAACGCTATGATAATGTGGACTCCATTACATCAGCTAACACTAGCAATAATAGATTCTCTAACAGATTTTAAATCACTAAAAATAGTAATTTGTAATTAGTAATCACAAAATATTTTATTTTTCGTGACAACTTATAATGTATATGAGGCAGTAACAATTAATTCATTGTTACACAAAATTATTATATTATCCAGTCATTTGTACCTGTAGTAACGACAATTGCATCGAATCAAGAGAAGTTATTCATTTGTATGAGGAGAATTGATTGGCAAGTGGTATACATTTTTAGAAGAGATCGATTTGTAAATGAATAGAAAGGTTTTCAAAGTTTAGAGGAGTTATTTAGTTTTTAAGATGTATTGATTATAATTATTAGAGTGACTATCGATTTATACAATCTCCTCTGTATATTGTTAGAGGAGAGACAAATTGTAAGGCTAATTCAGGGGTATTACTTTGTAGTTGAGTTGTTATTGAATTGACTTTGTGCATTTCCAAATCAAATACTGTATTCCCTTAAAAGGAAACGGACTTACGGCATTTCTCACTAGCCGCGCTAGTTTCTCTTTAATGGAAAATTTAGTCCATTTACATACGTCACATCACGCACGAATAAAATTAACACTTTTTTTTTAAAAAAAGGACAGAAATTTTCGCCGGCCGTCGGAATCCACGGAATGCAGGAGTCCATTATATTAGTGGCACGACGCAGTACCGAAAAAAGAATGTCGCCGGGCCGCTTTGCCAATAAAGCAGCAATAAATTTAATCGTGTGTTATAAATAATTATACTTTCTTCACAAATAAGATATTTATCATTACACACTCTCCCGCCCTTTGGCCGATACCACAACTAATGATCGGCCGGTACCATATGTTATTTGATCATAAAACCGCTGTCATTAATAATCTGGCACTGGGTAAATGTATGGAGACGCTAACCAGATGGAAAGAATAAGACACCACAAGCGGCACTAGTGAATAGAAAGCCTCAAGTGCTTTACATACTAATGCCCTAAGTCATTACATCGTGTCTGATGAAATGAGCGTGTCGTTGTGTGATCCATGCGTGTCTCATGTTTGGAGGTGCTCAAGTGGTCAGACGAGCCAAAATGTCATCAGATATGGAAGCAGCGTTGCTATTGAAGTTGTGAGAAGAGTCAATCAGTCAGAGGTGGGGCCCCTAGGTTATTCTGCGTCTATTGTCAGAAGACGTCGTCGGCGTGGGTTGAATATGCTTCGTAAAAGTGGACCCACCCCACATTTGGGCACCAGATATTGAGAGTTTAACCTCTTACACTTAATTAGCTGTATTGAAGATGAGCCCTCAAGGTCTCGCGTGATGGGTTATGCCCACCTAGGGCCACGTTCCGAGTCAGATGATGGTATCCTTAGGTAAGCCCAACTGAGAGTGGATAAAGGTCCGATTATACTACCTGGACAGAACTTACCAGTCGGTGTATTGGAAACTTGGCCGTTCGGAAGGATATCCTGGTCTCGAGTAGTTTTCCAAAAGCCGTCGAACCGCAATGCCTGGATGGAGTTCATCTCGTTCCAGGGGCGAGCCGGTCACCAGTTCAGATTTTACAACAATGTCGCAAGACTCTTGCATTCTGGTACCACTGGTTTTGGTAACTTGTAAAAGAATGCTGCAAAAACATAATACTAATACAATATAAAATTACGATTTCAAAACAACTATTCGTTTAAGGCAACGTAATTTTTATTCCTTATCAGCCACCTGAAGATTACACGTCCATTTAACTTAGCGTGGGTTAAACCTTGTTACTTAGACGGGCGCAACAGCCCGCATACGTTGCCCCTTCAACATACATTACATCTAACAATAAAAGATTTGTGAAATACACAGTGATAAAGTAGGTTAAAATTAAGCTTTCAAGGCGAACGACGTGCAGTGATTTGGGAGGAACAAGCTTCAAAAGGTGGGGCAAGCATGGGCTGCGTATCAACATCGCTTAGCTGACGCGCTTTTATCGAACCTAACATTATAAAACGTTTGCTATAAATTATGTAAACGTATATTATGACAAACGTTTTATTATGACAAACATAAATTATGTAAACATATATTACATATGTCTATGTTGTTACAATAAATAATGTTGTTAGTTAAAACACGAAATAATCTACTATTTAAGCAACAGTGACCCAGTTGGTATAAATGGTTTTGTTACAAAAGCAACCATAGTCGGTAATTTCACACAATCACTTAACTGGTAAAGTAACAGGGAAAATCATTCACTGATAAATGCATTATTGTCTAACAGTTTATAAAATCATGCTGTTTACCTACATTCTCTTTACATTTTGCATGTAAGAAAAAAGACATTCAGTTTATTAACATCAGAAATAGGTCAAAAACAAAAAAAGTAGTAGGTTGAAACAATGGCCGTCCACCAATCCTTGGCCTTGTCAAGCTATAAATCTCGCCAATACGTTGCCCATAATTAGCCACACAATTCATTACAAATTGATAGAGAATTGTTTGGTTTTACAGAAGAAGGACGCCTCCTCGATTGTCTCTGGATTCTCAGGATAAGTCAAGCATGTGCCCTGAATTCTTTGAAAAAAATCAAAACTAAATACATTCTTTAATAAATAATATTGTGACAAATGAAATACTAACCTAACTTTGTATAGTCTCAGTGGGCCTAACCAAGAGACTTATGATTCAAAAACAATAGTTTTATGTCCTAGTTTTAGTGCTGTATTGCATAACTGTATTTAGAAATGAGGATGTGACAGTCACAATCAGCTAGTTACAGTCTATCGATGACTCCAAAAATTAGTAGGTATCTCTCAAGAGACGAGAGATCTCAAGTTTGCTTTTGAGATCTCTCAATAGCTTTATAGTATGACTCCAAAAATTAGTAGGTATCTCTCAAGAGACGAGAGATCTCAAGTTTGCTTTTGAGATCTCTCAATAGCTTTATAGTCTTATTTTCTTCAAAATACAAAAATAAACAACATTTTTACTTTCCGTTAAAAAACCTCTAAATTAGAAAGACTTTAATGGAAATTCTTTTTAATATACTGCACTACTTTGCTTTTCGTGTTTGTGGTTTTAATTCGTATAGTGCGCGCCATGAAGGATTGCTTGTAGGGGAACGGTGCTGTACCCACTACACTTCCCCTACGTTCACATGTACAATCAACACAACTTGAAAGTCGCTGCCGTCTTCAGTAATGCTGAATAACTGGACTTTACTTCTGCGTAAGTCCAAACTGTATAGTGTCTGCTGATGGTGGAAGGAGTTTAATGCGCATGCGTCAGTGAGGAGTGCAGCTATGTGGCATGTACTATATTTGACTCGTCCCGACTCATCAGAAACGGCTTATCAAGGGAGCGAGATACAGAGATCCGTCCAACAAGCCAAGGATCATAACACTATACTCGTTTTACGAGTATCATACAAAGTTTTACAACAGTAGAACTCCAAATGAACAACCAATAAAATCAAAAATAACTTGTAGCTAGTGATTATTGTTTACTCATCAACGACTAGCCACAGTGGCATCACTAATTAAAGTGCTTTTGAAGATTTTAATCTCGTCAACATTTCTGGTAGCTAGATAATGGTAATTTTGTCTATAGAAATGTAGTTTTCCCACAATTTAAAATTCGTTAGAGTTCTGTTGTTATAGTTGTATAAAACAGAATAGTATACACAAGGTTTTACTTGAATTTTCCACACTGCTAAAATGTTTCCGAGGTCGGAAGTAGCAAGTCGTGTTGATAGGATAAAGAAGCATGGAGCATATTTAAATGAAAGCATTAGGATCGATATAGCCGAAATAGGTTTAACCGAATTTCATTGAAACAAAAAAACGCATTTTTACTTAAATTTGGAATATTATACCTGAAAAGGATAGCAAAGAATTATAATTACTAGATAGAGTTAGAGTAAGAATATAAATTTTTCACAAACCTACCAAAAATATTGTTCGCAGCACCCTCGCGAACCTGGATAGTCCATCTAGCATCTACTTTTGCGACGGTCAATTTTCCCGTTGCAAGCTAAACGTTTGAAGTTTTTGTTTGTGCCTATTATCGCCCAGTAGGGGATGTAGGCGGGAGAGACAGAAGGGAAAGAATGTCGACTCACATGCTCAGGGTCTCAACTCTTAGACGCTTGTTTTGTTTTGTCTACCTCACTAAACCTTAAAAAGTTGAATGCAAAACACCCCGCGAAGACTTAACAATAGCTGCTGCTTGGAAACACGAAGCTGGCTCCCATTTGCATTTGTAAATATCAGTGTAATAATTATAAATCGGAATCGCCTCGCTAGAAACGCGCCTGGGGGTTCCGAACCGGACCCATTACGTGTAGTATTTACATAAATATCCTACCCATATTGACACGTTCGAGAGCCCATTAGAAGAGCGCGGGCGGGCGTGTTTTACAGTGAATATCTTTTGAAACAATCTGCGCCAAATTAAAGACCAAATTTGAAATGAGCGTGACTTTTGATCTTGGAACTCTATGTTTAAGTGTTCTTTTCATTGCTTTTGGGCAGCTTGATTTTGTATTTTAACCCTTATGGAAGAAGGATCAGGAAGACTAAACAGAGTAAAGGGCAGGGGCAAGAAAATGTCCTGGAGAATGATAGCTCACGTGTTCATTCCTTATCGGAACTAGCCTGCTTCATACTGGTGGGAAAAGGTGTTTATCCGAGACCAAGCCTATAAATGCACGTGTTCATTCTTTATCGGAACTAGCCTGCTTCATACTGGTGGGAAAAGGTGTTTATCCGATACCAAGCCTATAAATGCACGTGTTCATTCTTTATCGGAACTAGCCTGCTTCATACTGGTGGGAAAAGGTGTTTATCCGATACCAAGCCTATAAATGCACGTGTTCATTCTTTATCGGAACTAGCCTGCTTCATACTGGTGGGAAAAGGTGTTTATCCGATACCAAGCCTATAAATGCACGTGTTCATTCTTTATCGGAACTAGCCTGCTTCATACTGGTGGGAAAAGGTGTTTATCCGATACCAAGCCTATAAATGCACGTGTTCATTCTTTATCGGAACTAGCCTGCTTCATACTGGTGGGAAAAGGTGTTTATCCGATACCAAGCCTATAAATGCACGTGTTCATTCTTTATCGGAACTAGCCTGCTTCATACTGGTGGGAAAAGGTGTTTATCCGATACCAAGCCTATAAATGCACGTGTTCATTCTTTATCGGAACTAGCCTGCTTCATACTGGTGGGAAAAGGTGTTTATCCGATACCAAGCCTATAAATGCACGTGTTCATTCCTTATCGGAACTAGCCTGCTTCATACTGGTGGGAAAAGGTGTTTATCCGATACCAAGGCTATAAATGCACGTGTTCATTCCTTATCGGAACTAGCCTGCTTCATACTGGTGGGAAAAGGTGTTTATCCGATACCAAGCCTATAAATGCGCGTGTTCATTCTTTATCGGAACTAGCCTGCTTCATACTGGTGGGAAAAGGTGTTTATCCGATACCAAGCCTATAAATGCACGTGTTCATTCTTTATCGGAACTAGCCTGCTTCATACTGGTGGGAAAAGGTGTTTATCCGATACCAAGGCTATAAATGCACGTGTGATATAACTTGTTCAATGTTTTGTTGTATGTGTTGAGTTTATTTTTAATATGCATAAATACTGTGTTGTGTTTAACTGGGCTCCAGTGATGGTCTCTGCCTTAGTATATGCGATAAGAGTACGCGAGGAAAGCCAAATTCTATTAAATAAGTGCTCGAAACTTCAAATTCTATTTTACCGTCAAACCCACTTATTAGGTGCGGCAAGAGTTTCGCGTGGAACACCAAAAGCTTGTTCAGTAGGTATTTAAAAGGGTTATCTCAAGGAACGTCAAATGTTGATTAGTAAGTGCTGTATTGGTTTCGTGAGGAAAGTCAAATCTTGCTTAGAAGGTTAAGGACCACTATCAACGACTAGTCTATTATCATTCTTTAAAATTGGTCACAAGTTCGTCTTAACATCGATTATTTCATTATAGAAATCTCATTTCATTATTTTCTAAGCGTATTTATCATTTTAAAGTTGTAAAACATCAAATTTCTCCTACTCTAGTGGATAACACTTTGTGTTATTTGTTGTTACTTTCATATTGCGCATTCACTGTAAATGAACAAAGTATTTTTAGGGCATTGTTTTCAGATATAGCCTACAACCAAGACTGCACGGACCGTTATTCCATTGTTTTTAATTCGTGAAAAAACCTTGTTTAATGATACACAACAGATAGCGTACGTGACGAACTCCTTTATCGATGCAAGATGTTAGAATGAGAAATCAACTTTCTCACCGGGCCGCAGTAATTATATCAAACACAATAGAGTCCGCATTACTTACATTTCAACCCAATAAACGAATCAATTTGTAAAGATTTTTCTTTTCTAGTCTTGGAGAAGAACGACATGTATATAAATTCCATAAGAGAATCTCAAGTCGGATGCAAACCACAAAAAGCCGCGTCCGCATCGTTACGGTGGAATGAAGACTCGATCATAGCGGCGCTATTTCTTAAACGGTCTTTAATTGCCGTTTTTGCTAATTTTGAAACGCCGCTTTCATCAAAACAGAGATGGTCGGTGGTTATGTGGAAAATTCCGCTTGTCAAAAACGGACGGCCGATGACGATGAAACTTAATGTACTGACATACCGCACGCAGAAACCCGGTTCCCAGAAGCCGGACTTGTGACCGAGTAATTTCACAGCCATCTGGAATCGAAAATGCGTTCGTCGCAACAATCAACCCTTAGAAGTTCCGTTCTGTACTTGGAGAAATATTGAATTGTTGTTTGAAATTTTATTTACGAAATTTCCAGTTGTTATGATGTTTTTCATTATTTTTTTAAATGTAAAATGCGCCATATCCCGCCATCTGTGGCAATGTTGTAGAATTAACAACAGTGAAACAAAGTCTAGAACAAATTCAATAAATCATCAGGATGATATTTCACTGACCAGACGTGATTGTCAGTTGCATCCGATCTCATGCCATTGTTTGGATTAGTTATTACTTATGACCGCACGTTTGCCTTAATTATTCTAACCAAACAATTCTAGAGCAGTAATCGTAAACTGATTTTTACACTCTGACGTATTCCTTTTACTGCCCATATAACGGTAAATGTCCTTGTAATAATTAACCAAAGTTCAGATTATTCATTAATTTAACGAAAAATAATAGCCTTGATTATCTTTGATTTCATTTTGTTGTCAAAATGGAAAAATGTATATTTTTGCTTACATTTGCTACTAATTTTTTTACTGCCAGACGGTCATGTGAAATGAGCTTTTCAAAGCTGAATTACTTTTTTCTACTAGTTTTTGGCCCGAAAAACGAACATGAGGTATCCTCTTCAAGTGGAGATGTGCGAGGGATATCGTGCGTGATAGGTAGAGTCAAGGCAGTTTTGAGAGAATGAGTGCTTCCTTGTGTAGGATAACATCTAAGGGTGTTCTTTGACAGGGCCTTAGCGTAAATATGTTTCCCCATACAATTCTGAATAGAAAAACGTATTTAAAAATGAGTAAATTAGGTGAGACTAGGATAAGTATATGTATCTGTCATAGCCTGGGAGATGGGAAAATTATAGCTTATATGGTCCCATATTATTATGTTCCTACATTTATTTACAATTAATTGATATTTTACCTAATATAATTCCAAAAATTATTCCATAAGTAATAAATAATACGTTGGTACTTTTAAAATAGTGTGAATAATTATTTATGGGTGTTTTCATCCAGAGGTATTCTCAACGAGAGTAGAAAGGTATGTTAAACGCTAGATGAGAACAGATGGAAAAGACTAGACACATTTAAATAGAACTAGAGTAAGATAATATATTTCCTACAGTCTGGGAAATGGATTGGAATGATGGATCTCATGGAAATTCTTATCCTAGATTCTTTATGAGAATCGCAGAAAGTTCTGTTAAACGCTGGAGGGAAGTGGATAGTAAGAGATAAGGCAAATGTAATTAAAACTAATATAAGAACATCCATCTGGGAAATGGACTGCGGTTTATGCTGGTTTTATTCTGACGTTCTTTTTGAGGATCGCTGTAGGTCATGTGAATCGCTTGAGGATAATGGATAGAAATAGAGAAATATAATAATGACTAATGTAAAAACATTTATTCCGGTTTGTTTAATGAATGGGTCACATAAGAAGTTCTCATCCAGAGGTATGCTCTTTGAGAGTACGTAGGACGTAGTATTAACAGCTACAAGGTAATGGATAAAAAACAAATTTAATAAGAACTAATGTAAACACATTTATTTCTGTATTCTGCTAGATGGGCGCGATGAATAGGTAACATATGTTTGCTTTTATCTAGAGGTATTCACTCTACGAAGTATAAGAGTCGTAGAAAGGATCGTGTATTAACAGCTATAAAGAAATATTTAGGAAAAGATAAGAGAGTTTTAATTAGGACTAAGATTACAAACGTTATATTAATATCCTGTAGGCCTGTAGGAGGATGATATGAATGGGTGTGCATATCCCCTGTTGTATCAAACCCAATAGGTAGAATATGAATCATAATTCTTGTTGCTTTCCTGCGCATGTCTGTAGTAAGAGTTTCTATTCGAAGTAATTAACGTTTTTCAGCTAATAGTCAATTATAATCTCTCCCTCGTCGCCTGTAATTACACGGCCGTCAGACGTCGTGCTCAACCGTTATGTGTTTTTGTGCATTAGCGTTAAACCAGCAACTGGCGGCCGTTTGATTAGAACAATAAAAAGCTTTACGGCCGTTTTTAGGCGGTTCAATTTCCTCGGTTGGAGCGGGGTTGGACAGGGATTTCCGAGTCGCAGTCACGGCCAGAGCGGCGAGCTAAATAGCTTGAAAGTGCTTAGAGAAGCGAGACAAAATATTTGACGCATATGCTGATGAGGTGGCAGCCAACTTGTTTACATCTAATTATAGAAATATTTCGGCTAATTTACTTTACATGGAGATGTGTTACAAACTATTTTACGGTTGTGTTGATATTTTGAATAAATTTAAATATGAATGCTAAGTGGGAAAAGCTTTTGGTATGAAGTAGGGAGAAGTCCCTCTTGAAAGAGTTTATCACGCTACCTCATTTCAAAAACAAAAGCAACTGTTATTGATTTTACATGTTATACTTATAAAACACCTCTTTCCTTATCCAGTTTCATCCCAACCTAATAGATCAAATAAATTAAGTAAAATGCTACTTTTCCAATTTTTCTTTTGTAATTAATGGCTCCCAGCTTGCAAATCCTTCATTGGTCTATCGCCCATACGGATACTTATCCTTTTTTCGATTAACCTTTTCAATATATTCTCTTCATCAATCAGAACCTATACCTACTTTCATAAAGTTTTTATTTATAAATATGTTTTTATACGATTTATGATTTTTTTCTGTTGGACATTAATGGCTCCTAACTTGCAGGTCCTTCATTGGTCTATCGCCTATAAGGCTACTTATCCTTTCTTCTAATAACCTTCTCAATCTCTTTTCTTCATCAATCAGAAACTATTTTGAAGTGTTTTTTTCTAGCTACTCTCCTCTAGTGTTCATTTACAAATATGTTTAAGTTTTATCAATATTCTAGAAATTAATAAAATAGAAGACTTTCCCCCGAATCAGAATGCTCTTAGTGGGTAGACTTAGTAGGTTGGAAGGATGTGGTGTCAATTTTCCCTTATTCCAAATAACAGAAGCTCTCTTTCGCAGCTCTACACATTCACATCTACTCTTCCTTACCCTTCTTCTTCTTATAGGGGAGTATAACATGTAACCCCTATAAGAAGCAAACCTACTACTTCAGTACGCAACAGTCCACCATTTCTCCTCCATACACAACCTCTTCCCCTCCTCTGAACGCAGATATAATCTTACTGACTGATCCCTCTTAAACTAAATTCAAACAAATGTAAAATATATTTGACGATCAAACTTGGGTAAACACCGACGTATGCCACCCTTTTTTGAGGTTCACTTTGACAAGAACCAGCAAATAATATGTATTTACTATTATTATTACTAAAACTCGGAGGGACCTTATCGGTGTAGAGCACTTAGCTGCAGCCTTTGCAAAAAATAATATGTATCGTGTGATATTTTATGTTTAGTTGCAGCCGATCGTAAAGTACTCCCAGAGTTTTGATAATTGCGTAAGTCATAGATCCAGTTTATCTTGGTAAACGCATTTAGGTGCACAACGCTTTTCAGTTTAAGATACATACGTGAATTTGGGTGGCCTGTAAAACAATTTCATATTTGTTTACTTTTCCTGAATGCTAAAACGTTTTCGAAAGACTATTATAACTTGGAGGTTTATATAGGCAGGGTAAATGTTAAAGTATAGATATAAATTCCGCAAGGCACTTTGGGAATGGTTCTAAAAAAAACTCCAAATGGACCAGTAAGATGACTCTTCTGTTAACCTATCTTTCTACCTGCCCAAACACCCAAAACTCTATATCCATATCCTACCCGCAAGAACTGGCGAATGACAGATGCTGCATATCCGCGGGGACCACACAGCCCCCACTCTCTTCTATCTGACTGGGAAGGTCTGTCCTGAAGTATACCTTTCCTCTAACGCTGTTTAAAGGTTACGCAAAGAATAGGTAATGGAATTATTACACGAATATTCCTATGTTAAGAATATTGAACATTTTGGAAATTGTAGACAGTAATGCTGAGAGAGGGCTAGAATCATGGATACCTTGGACAGAGTAGGTCTACACATATCTTCTCTTTCGGGTTAATAAATAGATGATACACTCGAACTCCCTCGCAGGTAATTTAATGCGTTTTAGGAAAGACCTAAGAACTAGGTAGAACTTTAACATAATATCTTCCTTTGATTTAACCCCCTTATAAATCTCTGAATAGTCTAGACGTCTAAACGATGGACAAGTTGACCAATGTAAAGGTTCGTTTACCAGAGCGTTAACAATTTCAGTGTGCTTTCTGTAAAAATTGTATTTCTATAAAAATAAACATGGTACCTAGTTAAGCCGGTGCCCAGAAAAATGTGTACACTGAAATGCGTACAGCGAAATATGTGCACATGAAGAAACAATACCATTTAACGAGGGTAAGTGGTAAATTTGATAAGCGAAAATCGTACAAACGGAGCAGGAACCAGGTAGATGAGGGCTCATCTACTCCTAAACTATTTGCTAATAACTTTCAATATTTTGGATTTTCCTTGTCAAAAAAGGGTTTTCCGCTTTCCCTGTGGTTACTTTACCTTGAACTGTCGTAGTAAGTTCGATTTAGCCTTCACTTCAGAGCGTTTTGTGTTTATTGAATGTGGGGGTCTACTTACTACTAAGGGGTAAGATCAAATAAAATGGTCAAATTCTAATATATATTAAGATTGAAAATTTCAGTAAAACTAAAAAAAAATTTTCAATTAAAAATATAAAAAAATACAACAAAATGACGGGATTACAAGCTGGCTTTAGACAAGCCAAAATAATAGCGCAACATATTTCTATTATTTTGTCTGGAAAACGTGTGTTGGAAATCAGGTTTGATTTAGCTCTATGTATTAGCATCTATGTTTAGCTCAGAAGTAAACTCATTTATGTAGTTCAATGATTTCAAAAGATCCGTTTACGCTTAAACGTTGTAGGCATTTTTCACCGATCTCGTCTCCCCAGCGCCGAGCGGGCTACCTGGCGTAATCTGATGACAGTTTTTACAGCCGAATTGGAGTTCACAAAAGCAAGGAACCGTGGACCAACTGAGCATAGTAGATTATCAGCACTGTAATGACGCAAATTTTCCAAACATTTCAGTGCAGACATGATACGCCTCGCATTCTAAAGTAACATAATGAATTGTAATGAAGCTTACCGACTCTCGTAACTTTGAGATGCTTCCAGTTTATCTTGAATGACTAATGTAGAGCCACTTATATATTACTAGAATGATTTGCCCATTTAGCGGACCCTTCCGGTCATAACTCTAACTTCTTATTTTACCTGAAAATGGTAGTAAATGTAGATTATACTCATAATTACAGGAAAAACGATACCAAACAACCAGAAGTTTACTTACATAAAACATAATATAAAACTTATTACAAACTGCTAAAGTAAACAATAAAACACACTAAAATATATGTTGCTTGGTATCATTTTTGAGTCCGGCATTTTAAAAGACAAGATATTTCTGACGTCATAGCCTACCCTCGCCATCTGTCAACACTTGATTCTGTACGCATCTTTAGCATGATTCCTGGTGTAAGCATATTTCGCTGTACTCGTCTTTCGTGTATTCGTTACCCTAGGGTAATAAAGGGCAGTCTATAGGAAATGGTGCCAACATTACCTTATTGAATTACCAGTATCCTACGTCAGGCAACTCATCCCGCGTCTCCTACACCACCTTATTTTGGGTCTCCTACGGGTCATTATTATTATTAAAAAATGTTGACCTTCAATATGGTTAATAAAGCGTGTATTCTTTGGGCAAGCCTGTACAATGGAATAACATTTGGACAACTTGTTATGCCCTTTGTTAGTCCAGACTTTATTAATAACTTCAGTTGTACGTTATAGGTTAGGTGCGTGTGTGAGAGGGGTGTGTCTGAACTACCTGCTCCATTGCCGTGTAGTCGGGCTCAGTCGTGTTCCGGACATTGTCGAAGTCAGTCGTGACAATACGTCTTAGCCTGTTCACACGATAAGTTGTGGAAAATCTAGCGTCAAGACACGATATCGTTTAGTGAATAGCGAGCGCGTTTGTGTGTAGGCGTATGGTGATAATGATAATCAGGACATTCTAACTCGGTTAAAATATCTTGATTTAATTGTTAACGTTTATCTACTGACAAGCGTTAAAAATGCGACATTTTTAATAATATGTTATTAAATTTTCACTTTTATAACAATTATTGCTGTTATTAAGGTGTTTATTTGAGTTAGTTAAAAAAGAAAATAATCTACAAAATTACCTGTAAACGTTAATTGTGAAGTGTTAGGTTATTTTAAAACGTTTCAGTTTTTGAAATATCACAAAAATTATATATAGTAATTTTTTTAATATTTCTCATTCAGATAATTTTTACAGAGTTAAAAATTTGTACTTGTTACAGAAGTGTTAACGTAATAAATAATTTACTCAAAATAATAAAGATGCTTTCAGTATCGTATAAGAACTGATTTCTGTAAAGAATACTTTAATGTACATTTTAAAATATATTCGTAAAATAAAGGAAACAATTTTTTTAATAATATTTTCAAAAATTACTATTTTGAAAAAAGTTGTGAGTCAAAAACAAATAGTGACCATTTTAAAGTGAAAGTATTGTAAAAAGAGTGCACGGCAGTAGAAGGCGTTACATTTTTAGAGATAAAACTGAGAATTGTTAGTTTTGATTACAAAATTATATTCCGGAAAATCATAAAAGATTTTTTTAAATTTCTTACTTTTAAAACGTAAATTTAATTTTTTTAGTTAAGCTAAGAAATTATTTTTTAAAATTATTATACCGGTACAGATACAAACCAGTGCGGTTATCAATAAAATTATCAGCAAATAAATATTTTGCACAACTGTTAACCTTATCTCTTTCGTTGGATTTTTAAATCTTGTGAAATAAAACTACTGGTTCGGACAGGTGTAACCATGGCAACCAAATAAGGCAGGATTTAATTACGATTCCGTCATGAAACCCGGAGTGGCCAAGGTCATCGTCAGTAAGAGCGGAAGTGTGTAGGTGTGGGGGTGTGCCACAGCCAATATGATACATTCGTTATTCCTTCTTGTTCTTCTTCTGGCAGTGGATGCGGATAAGTGGGACGGATTCTCTCCGTGGTATTCAGATTCTTGTAAGTTTATAGCTTGATTACTTTATAAACTAAGTGCTTACATTTTACAGGTTCAGATAAGGTTTATTTATTCCTTATTGAAGTTCTGGGCTGACTAAACATTTTGTACGTATGGGTCTGATTTTGTGAGTGGGGCAATGGCAATATTTGATAAAACGTGCGCCATCTGCTATTTTTCGTTTTTACATAACCTTCTTAAAGATACAGTCGAAACAAAAAAAAATGGCGATTACAGTTGTAGCAAACCATGAAAATAGTTTGAAAAGAACATTAATTATCGTCATAAAAATATCAAATCTCACGTTTCAAATATTTCTTTACGAAATGCTTCATTATGTTACACCACATTGCTATTAAGGTATATTAAAATATAGGTGCAAAGTATCAGGTTAAAATACATTGTGTTATAAAACAAAATAAGTTGTGGCACTCAGGGGGAATGAAGACAGAAGTGAAAATCTTTATAGTAGCTATTTAAAGCTACTAGTAGCTAGTCTACAGAAATTTTTTACTAAGAAAAAATTTAATTTTTTCGTAATGATAAATTACTTAAATATTTGTTATCAGACGCACCTGTGAATGTTTTCATTTCAACAGTTGGGTCAAAATAGAAAACTTACTATTATCGTTATATTAATTATTTGTAATTAGTTTTATCAGAATTTAAATACATTAATATATTTATTAACTGACCGAAACTAATAATAACCATTTTCCTAAACAATGTTTAGTAAAAGGCGTAACAGTAGCCTGCGTATAAAACAGCTGTTCTACAACATAACCTATAACATAAAATCAGCTGTTACATGAAATCATATGTTATCATTTTAATCACTTTGAGGTGACTCATAGCGTAAGCTGACGGAAATTAAGCCTATACTGTCTCGAAATTTTATGTCCAACCAAAATATTTTTTCTATGCGTTGCTATAGACGTCTTCACTCCAAAGAAGGTTACAAAAATTGAGTTACTTTTGTAAACTATTAGATTTTCAATTGGGTGAGTGCCAAAATTTTCCTCTGTCGTAGGACATCATACGAATGTAAAGACATTGGTAGGTTACTTTCATAAACCTAATTTCTTTTTTGTTAACCAAACCTAGTGCAACTGGATTATTGTAGCTATATTGCAGGTTTATAGCAATATCACTATACATATAGTATAATATAAAGCTTAATTTTATTAAGTAGCGTTGGTTTTACATAGTTATTTTATTAAGTAACGTTGATTTTATGTAGTTATTTTATTAAGTAGCGTTGGTTTTACATAGTTATTTTAATAAGTAGGTTTGGTTTTATGTAGTTATTTTATTAAGAAACGTTGGTTTTATGTAGTTATTTTATTAAGTAGCGTTGGTTTTATGTAGTTATTTTATTAAGTAACGTTGGTTTTATGTAGTTATTTTATTAAGTAACGTTGGTTTTATGTAGTTATTTTATTAAGTAGCGTTGGTTTTACATAGTTATTTTATTAAGTAGCGTTGGTTTTATGTAGTTATTTTATTAAGTAGCGTTGGTTTTACATAGTTATTTTATTAAGTAACTTTGATTTTATGTAGTTATTTTATTAAGTAACGTTGGTTTTATATAGTTATTTTATTAAGTAACGTTGGTTTTATGTAGTTATTTTATTAAGTAGCGTTGGTTTTATGTAGTTATTTTATTAAGTAGCGTTGGTTTTGCATAGTTATTTTATTAAGTAGCGTTGGTTTTATGTAGTTATTTTATTAAGTAGCGTTGGTTTTACATAGTTATTTTATTAAGTAACTTTGATTTTATGTAGTTATTTTATTAAGTAACGTTGGTTTTATATAGTTATTTTATTAAGTAACGTTGGTTTTATATAGTTATTTTATTAAGTAACGTTGGTTTTACATAGTTATTTTATTAAGTAACATTGATTTTATGTAGTTATTTTATTAAGTAGCGTTGGTTTTACATAGTTATTTTAATAAGTAGGTTTGGTTTTATGTAGTTATTTTATTAATAAAAGTAGGAAGGGGCATAGAATAGCACAGCCACCCCTAAACTCGGCCGCTACGTAACCTAGGACTATAGGGGTAGTTTTGGATGATGCTCAAGGTCATCCCGGCCCTGACCCTAGACCAAGGGGTGGTTTCGACCACGTTCAGGGGGGTAGGGGGTAGTTTTTCGAAAAAAAAAAAAAAAAAATCGGCCGCTACGTAACCTAGGACTATAGGGGTGGTTTCGGGTGATGCGGGCGGACGTCGTGACCCCGACCCTAGCTTTGGGGGTTGTTTCGACCACGTCCAGAGGGGTGGGGGGTAGTTTTTCGAAAAAAATTTATTTCCAACACACTGACCTAAGCTAGCCAAAATGCATCTAACCTAACCTAACCTAAGTGTTGGGGGTGACCTCGGCTACGTTCAGGACCATCCCTGGGGGTAGCTCCGGGGGTGGATTGGGGGGTGGGGGGTAGTTTTCCAAAAAATTTTGGAAAATCGTGCCTTGACCGATAGGGTATGTCTAGAGTGTATTATCGCGTCGGTAGGGGTAGTTTCACCTAGGGGTAGTTTTTACAAAGAATATGAAAATGCCGAAAATCAATCGGTTGGATCAACAGACAGTACAGGATACGTGCAGAGGCTGTTTTGGACAGTTGCGGGGGCTGATTCACCTAGGGGTAGTTTTTACAAAAAATATAAAATTGCCGAAAATCGACCGGCTGGATCAAATGACCGTATATGGTATGGTTAAAGTCCATCTTGGTGGGCTGTACGGGCGGTTTCACCTGTCTTTAGATCGCCAAAAATAATCGGGGTCCTAGGTAAAATCCACCCAGGCACCAGTTAAACCCGCCAAGGTAGAGCCAATATGGAGCACGCTATCGGTTAAAGCCAAACCGAGCCCAGCCACCCGGCAGCTAGGCCTTAGGTAAAGCTAACACGGAGCTAGCCCTCGGGTAAAGCCATCACGAGGCCGACCCTTAGGTAAAGTAACCCTGGAATAGCTCCGGTGGTGGGGGTAACTTTTGGAAAGATTTAACGGTTATCTGATGACGTATCAGCGCCTGAGCGAGTCTAGGCAAGTAGTAGGCATACCCTAACTATAGTGTTCTACCCTAAATAAATTGGCTGATGCAGGGCAAGGGGCAAACCTGCAGAGATAACACCATCTTGGAGGTAGACCCACCCAAACCTCAGGCATAGCATCCCTGCAGCGGGGATTTAGCCAACCCAAGACAGGCCCCTAAGTAAAGCCACCCGAGGAAAAGGCTTAAGGTAAAGCCACCCAGGAGCCAGGTCTTAGGTAAAGCCTCTTTGGAGGTAGACTTTAAGTAAAGCTACCCAAGAGTCCGGCCAGGATGGTTGCTATATCAATTACAACCTATCGACCAAGACAAATACCTCCACCAAGTCCTAGGTAAAGCCATCCGGGTGTCAGATCATAGGTAAAGTAACCGCGGAGTCGGGCGTGAGGTAAAGCCAGCTAGGCCTTGGGTAAAGCCACCACTGAGGCAGACCATCGGTAAAGCCACCCAGGACATAGGAATAGTCTATACGGAGCATGGCCTCAGGTAAAAGCCATCCCGAAGACAGCCGATAGGTAAAGTAACCCTGGAATCTTACATTAAGTGAGGGTGGTTATCAAATGAAATTACCAAAAATGATCGGCTACATCAAACGACCAACGTTCCAACTAAACACTAATTTTAACCGACCAACCGAGTGCAAATAGTCAACAAGTTGAATCGACCAATCACATTGCAGGGGCCCGGTGGGCTTACGCAAACGGTCGCAGTAAGACGTGAAAGCCCATATACCATGTTAAACCAATATATGATAGTCCACATAATGTGTTAAACAAATATGCAGGCCTAAATACTATGCTAGGCCAACATACAAGGGCCTACCATGTCTGTAAACCACAGGCCAAACCCCGTATGACCTGAGCTATTTTCACCTAATCAGAAATCAGTGTAAATAATCAAATAGCCTCAATGGACATCTCCTATAGCTGTAAATGTATCTAGATATAAAGGTATATATGGAGAAACACTAATAAAGAGCCCTATCACAAAACGAGAATAAATATATGTTATAAAACGATGCTAAGCCATCGTGCATGCTATCATACATAGGCTTGTTAAGCCAACACACGTGATAGGACACATAATGTGTTAAACAAATATCCGTGTAGGCCTGCATACATACTATGCTAGGTCGACTTAAATGGGCCTACTATGTCGGTAAACCACTGGCCACGGCCTATATGACCTGAGCTATTTACACCTCGTCTATCAGGTAGAACTTGGCAACCTCATAATACAGGAAGTACTATATGGTATAGCTAACAATGCATAACCTATCACGCCCATGACGGTCAACAAATATTACAATATAATTTAAAAAAAGTTACGCAACCTATATACATACAATGCTAACCAATATAGGCATATATACTATGTTAAATCAGCACGCAATATACTCTAAATAGCCATATATACGCTGTTAAACCAATATGCAGGTTAACCTATATACAGCCCTTATTAGGCAAATATCCCCGTTACCCACATAGGCCTATGTTTAGCCAGGACGAATGATAGCTTATATAGTGTGTTAAACAAATATGCTTGTAAACCTACATAAATAATATGCTAAGCCTGTGCTAAACAGATATGCGTGTAAACGTACATAAATACCATGCTAACCAGCATGGATGCTATCCTACATAAGCTTATATACTATGTTAGGCCTGCATACGTAATTACCCTATATAGTGTGTTAAACAAATATGCGTGTAAACCCACATAAATACGCCAAGCCAATATCCGTGCTATCATAGATAGGCGTATATACTATGTTAGGCCTACATACTGCGTTAAACAAACATGTATGTAAGCCGACAAGGGCCTACAAATTATATCCAATGCATAGTTTAGCTAAAGGGCTATCACACACTATCCTAAAAGCGGCCCGCAAATTACCACATAATACCAGATACATAGCCTGGCTAATCATTAACACATAGTATGACCCAACAAATAATATCCGGTGCATAGCCTCGCTAAATAAGCATAAACCCCCCAAAATTGGCATATCAATTATGTATGGTCTAGAAATAGTCACACATGTCAGTTCAAAAGTCAGCTGGAAAGAAACACTACCCTGGTATATAATATGTTAAAACAGCATGCAATATACTCTAAATAGCCGTATATACGCTGTTAAACAAATATGCGTGTAAACCGAATAAATACTATGGTAAGCCAACACGCATGCTATCATAGATAGACGTATATACTATGTTAGGCCTACATACCTCGTTAAACAAACATGTGTGTAAGCCAGCATAGATATTATGCTAAGAAGACACGGGCCTACAAATTATATCCAATGCATAGTTTAGCTAATGGTTATCACACAGTAGCCTGACTACAACTTGCCCACATAATACCTGATACATAGCTAGACTAATCATTAACACATAGTATCCGATGCATAGCCCGACGAAGGGTTAACATATATAGTATCCGATAACTAGCTTGAGAATGCCCCAACACATAATATCAGGTGCATAGCCTCGCTAATGGTTAGCACATAGTAGCCGATGCTGAGCCTGGCTATGGAATATCACATATTATCTGATGTGTAGCCTGACTAATGGTTAACACAGCCAATGCATTGCTAGGCTAATGATTAACATAAAGTATCCAATGCAAGGCTTGGGTAATGTATATAGTTAGCCTACATTCTGTGTTATCTGTGTAAACCCACATACTATGCTAAGCTGGTTATCCGTAGACACAAATCTATGGTGATGCAAGAGTAACCAGCACCCTGACAACAGATACTTAGCATGAACATAGCCTACATTGCCTGATAACAGATACCTAGCCTGACCATAGCCTACATAGCTAGACAAAAGATACATAACTAAACAATAGATACCTAGCCTGACAACAGACACCAATCCTTGAATCAAATACATAGCCCGACAAGGGCTAGCACATAGTATCCGAGGTATAGAATGACTAACGGTTAACACATGGTATCCAAAGCATAACTAGGCTAGTGAATAACTAATGGTTAGTTTGACTATGGTTAACACACACAGTGTCCGATGCATAGCTTAGCTAATGGATAACACATAGTAACCTATGCCTAGCCTGACTAGGGCTAACACATAGTACCCGATGAATGGCTCGACTAAGGCCAACACACAGTATCCGATGCACAACTTAGGATCGAATATGACGTCATCCAGGGCGGAGATGGTGGCTATGTTGATACCGTGATGGCCAGTGTAGGCTAGATCAAATAACCAAACCACTGTCTTACGCGTCGTTTAACCGACCAACATACACGAAGTTCAAACGAACAACATGTTACGCCTAGTTCAAATAGGCTATGGTTAGTGAAGGCTAGATCAGCTAATCAACGTTGAAAAACTTACGCTAATCAACCAACATCCACACCTGGTTCAAATGGGCCTATGGTTAGTGAAGGCACTGGCAAAAGCCCTAGGTCTTAGACATAGCTACCAACGCTTACCAAAATATCTATGCAGAAACCGTCAAGGCCATTACACATATTGTCCAGGTATGTTCTCCATCAAACCGAGACGCTAGACACCATCTCTGTAAAACAGCTAACAAATTATACTCTACCACAGTAGGTATGTCAAAACTGTTACCGGCTCATAATCTAAGACAGTGGTTACGTAACGCCCTTTATCAATTTAAGACCTTAAGAGATATCTTCGTAAAGACAGCTACCAATCCATACTATATCACAATAGTTACGTTAGAGCTACCGCTGCTCACCCTACCATAATAGCTACGTACAGACGGTTAATATTGTATAACCTATCACAAGACTTATGTAAAAACAGCTAGGCATAACCTGTCACACAATAACTGCGTAAAGGCAGCTAACAAGGCCTACCCCATTAAAATAGCTACGAAAAGATAACATCCAATACATACCCTATCATATTACCTATGTAAAGACAATAAATGCGTAAAGGCAGCTAACAATGCCTACCCCATTAAAATAGCTACGAAAAGATAACAGCCAATACATAACTTATCATAATAGCTATGTAAAGACAGCTAAAGATGCATAATCTAACTCAGTAATGATTGCTATTAAATAATGAACCATTACACTAGCCACGTAAAGACAGCTACCAACATCACAATAGCTACGTAAAAACAGTTATCGATCCGTGACCAAGATAATACCTACGTAAGACCCATATCAGTGCTAAGACAATAGCTCCGTAGGGAAAACCTACCACTTCATGAACTACGACAACAGCAAGGTGTGGACGGCTACCAATACATTACTTATCACAGCTACCAACACATAACTCGTCACACTAGCTAAGTAAATAGCGCTACGATTGAATAGCCAATCACACAGGCCAAATGAGGGTCACTAACTAAACCATCACAATATCTCTGTACATGGCAGATGGCGTGATGATCCTCATCCTTATCGCACACCTAACAGTAGCTTAGGTTAGAAGCACTCTGGCGAGCCTAGGTTAGTGGGTTGAAAATAATTTTTTCTAAAAACTACCCCTCTAGACGTGGTTGAACACCCAACAGTAGGTTAGGTTAGAAGCACTCTGGCCAGCCTAGGTTAGTGGGTTGAAAATAATTTTTCCTAAAAACTACCCCTCTAGACGTGGTTGAACCCTCCCCCAAGACTACGATCAAGGTCACATCGACCGCCAGCATCATCCAAAACCACCCCTAACTTCTACAACTACAGGTCAGTGATGCCCGTGATGGAGATACGACCAACCTTTGAAAGTTAGGGGTGGTTTTGGATGATGCTGGCGGTCGATGTGACCTTGATCGTAGTCTTGGGGGAGGGTTCAACCACGTCTAGAGGGGTAGTTTTTAGGAAAAATTATTTTCAACCCACTAACCTAGGCTGGCCAGAGTGCTTCTAACCTAACCTACTGTTGGGTGTTCAACCACGTCTAGAGGGGTAGTTTTTAGAAAAAATTATTTTCAACCCACTAACCTAGGCTCGCCAGAGTGCTTCTAACCTAAGCTACTGTTAGGTGTGCGATAAGGATGAGGATCATCACGCCATCTGCCATGTACAGAGATATTGTGATGGTTTAGTTAGTGACCCTCATTTGGCCTGTGTGATTGGCTATTCAATCGTAGCGCTATTTACTTAGCTAGTGTGACGAGTTATGTGTTGGTAGCTGTGATAAGTAATGTATTGGTAGCCGTCCACACCTTGCTGTTGTCGTAGTTCATGAAGTGGTAGGTTTTCCCTACGGAGCTATTGTCTTAGCACTGATATGGGTCTTACGTAGGTATTATCTTGGTCACGGATCGATAACTGTTTTTACGTAGCTATTGTGATGTTGGTAGCTGTCTTTACGTGGCTAGTGTAATGGTTCATTATTTAATAGCAATCATTACTGAGTTAGATTATGCATCTTTAGCTGTCTTTACATAGCTATTATGATAAGTTATGTATTGGCTGTTATCTTTTCGTAGCTATTTTAATGGGGTAGGCATTGTTAGCTGCCTTTACGCATTTATTGTCTTTACATAGGTAATATGATAGGGTATGTATTGGATGTTATCTTTTCGTAGCTATTTTAATGGGGTAGGCCTTGTTAGCTGCCTTTACGCAGTTATTGTGTGACAGGTTATGCCTAGCTGTTTTTACATAAGTCTTGTGATAGGTTATACAATATTAACCGTCTGTACGTAGCTATTATGGTAGGGTGAGCAGCGGTAGCTCTAACGTAACTATTGTGATATAGTATGGATTGGTAGCTGTCTTTACGAAGATATCTCTTAAGGTCTTAAATTGATAAAGGGCGTTACGTAACCACTGTCTTAGATTATGAGCCGGTAACAGTTTTGACATACCTACTGTGGTAGAGTATAATTTGTTAGCTGTTTTACAGAGATGGTGTCTAGCGTCTCGGTTTGATGGAGAACATACCTGGACAATATGTGTAATGGCCTTGACGGTTTCTGCATAGATATTTTGGTAAGCGTTGGTAGCTATGTCTAAGACCTAGGGCTTTTGCCAGTGCCTTCACTAACCATAGGCCCATTTGAACCAGGTGTGGATGTTGGTTGATTAGCGTAAGTTTTTCAACGTTGATTAGCTGATCTAGCCTTCACTAACCATAGCCTATTTGAACTAGGCGTAACATGTTGTTCGTTTGAACTTCGTGTATGTTGGTCGGTTAAACGACGCGTAAGACAGTGGTTTGGTTATTTGATCTAGCCTACACTGGCCATCACGGTATCAACATAGCCACCATCTCCGCCCTGGATGACGTCATATTCGATCCTAAGTTGTGCATCGGATACTGTGTGTTGGCCTTAGTCGAGCCATTCATCGGGTACTATGTGTTAGCCCTAGTCAGGCTAGGCATAGGTTACTATGTGTTATCCATTAGCTAAGCTATGCATCGGACACTGTGTGTGTTAACCATAGTCAAACTAACCATTAGTTATTCACTAGCCTAGTTATGCTTTGGATACCATGTGTTAACCGTTAGTCATTCTATACCTCGGATACTATGTGCTAGCCCTTGTCGGGCTATGTATTTGATTCAAGGATTGGTGTCTGTTGTCAGGCTAGGTATCTATTGTTTAGTTATGTATCTTTTGTCTAGCTATGTAGGCTATGGTCAGGCTAGGTATCTGTTATCAGGCAATGTAGGCTATGTTCATGCTAAGTATCTGTTGTCAGGGTGCTGGTTACTCTTGCATCACCATAGATTTGTGTCTACGGATAACCAGCTTAGCATAGTATGTGGGTTTACACAGATAACACAGAATGTAGGCTAACTATATACATTACCCAAGCCTTGCATTGGATACTTTATGTTAATCATTAGCCTAGCAATGCATTGGCTGTGTTAACCATTAGTCAGGCTACACATCAGATAATATGTGATATTCCATAGCCAGGCTCAGCATCGGCTACTATGTGCTAACCATTAGCGAGGCTATGCACCTGATATTATGTGTTGGGGCATTCTCAAGCTAGTTATCGGATACTATATATGTTAACCCTTCGTCGGGCTATGCATCGGATACTATGTGTTAATGATTAGTCTAGCTATGTATCAGGTATTATGTGGGCAAGTTGTAGTCAGGCTACTGTGTGATAACCATTAGCTAAACTATGCATTGGATATAATTTGTAGGCCCGTGTCTTCTTAGCATAATATCTATGCTGGCTTACACACATGTTTGTTTAACGAGGTATGTAGGCCTAACATAGTATATACGTCTATCTATGATAGCATGCGTGTTGGCTTACCATAGTATTTATTCGGTTTACACGCATATTTGTTTAACAGCGTATATACGGCTATTTAGAGTATATTGCATGCTGTTTTAACATATTATATACCAGGGTAGTGTTTCTTTCCAGCTGACTTTTGAACTGACATGTGTGACTATTTCTAGACCATACATAATTGATATGCCAATTTTGGGGGGTTTATGCTTATTTAGCGAGGCTATGCACCGGATATTATTTGTTGGGTCATACTATGTGTTAATGATTAGCCAGGCTATGTATCTGGTATTATGTGGTAATTTGCGGGCCGCTTTTAGGATAGTGTGTGATAGCCCTTTAGCTAAACTATGCATTGGATATAATTTGTAGGCCCTTGTCGGCTTACATACATGTTTGTTTAACGCAGTATGTAGGCCTAACATAGTATATACGTCTATCTATGATAGCATGCGTGTTGGCTTACCATAGTATTTATTCGGTTTACACGCATATTTGTTTAACGGCGTATATACGGCTATTTAGAGTATATTGCATGCTGTTTTAACATATTATATACCAGGGTAGTGTTTCTTTCCAGCTGACTTTTGAACTGACATGTGTGACTATTTCTAGACCATACATAATTGATATGCCAATTTTGGGGGGTTTATGCTTATTTAGCGAGGCTATGCACCGGATATTATTTGTTGGGTCATACTATGTGTTAATGATTAGCCAGGCTATGTATCTGGTATTATGTGGTAATTTGCGGGCCGCTTTTAGGATAGTGTGTGATAGCCCTTTAGCTAAACTATGCATTGGATATAATTTGTAGGCCCTTGTCGGCTTACATACATGTTTGTTTAACGCAGTATGTAGGCCTAACATAGTATATACGCCTATCTATGATAGCACGGATATTGGCTTGGCGTATTTATGTGGGTTTACACGCATATTTGTTTAACACACTATATAGGGTAATTACGTATGCAGGCCTAACATAGTATATAAGCTTATGTAGGATAGCATCCATGCTGGTTAGCATGGTATTTATGTACGTTTACACGCATATCTGTTTAGCACAGGCTTAGCATATTATTTATGTAGGTTTACAAGCATATTTGTTTAACACACTATATAAGCTATCATTCGTCCTGGCTAAACATAGGCCTATGTGGGTAACGGAGATATTTGCCTAATAAGGGCTGTATATAGGTTAACCTGCATATTGGTTTAACAGCGTATATATGGCTATTTAGAGTATATTGCGTGCTGATTTAACATAGTATATATGCCTATATTGGTTAGCATTGTATGTATATAGGTTGCGTAACTTTTTTTTAAATTATATTGTAATATTTGTTGACCGTCATGGGCGTGATAGGTTATGCATTGTTAGCTATACCATATAGTACTTCCTGTATTATGAGGTTGCCAAGTTCTACCTGATAGACGAGGTGTAAATAGCTCAGGTCATATAGGCCGTGGCCAGTGGTTTACCGACATAGTAGGCCCATTTAAGTCGACCTAGCATAGTATGTATGCAGGCCTACACGGATATTTGTTTAACACATTATGTGTCCTATCACGTGTGTTGGCTTAACAAGCCTATGTATGATAGCATGCACGATGGCTTAGCATCGTTTTATAACATATATTTATTCTCGTTTTGTGATAGGGCTCTTTATTAGTGTTTCTCCATATATACCTTTATATCTAGATACATTTACAGCTATAGGAGATGTCCATTGAGGCTATTTGATTATTTACACTGATTTCTGATTAGGTGAAAATAGCTCAGGTCATACGGGGTTTGGCCTGTGGTTTACAGACATGGTAGGCCCTTGTATGTTGGCCTAGCATAGTATTTAGGCCTGCATATTTGTTTAACACATTATGTGGACTATCATATATTGGTTTAACATGGTATATGGGCTTTCACGTCTTACTGCGACCGTTTGCGTAAGCCCACCGGGCCCCTGCAATGTGATTGGTCGATTCAACTTGTTGACTATTTGCACTCGGTTGGTCGGTTAAAATTAGTGTTTAGTTGGAACGTTGGTCGTTTGATGTAGCCGATCATTTTTGGTAATTTCATTTGATAACCACCCTCACTTAATGTAAGATTCCAGGGTTACTTTACCTATCGGCTGTCTTCGGGATGGCTTTTACCTGAGGCCATGCTCCGTATAGACTATTCCTATGTCCTGGGTGGCTTTACCGATGGTCTGCCTCAGTGGTGGCTTTACCCAAGGCCTAGCTGGCTTTACCTCACGCCCGACTCCGCGGTTACTTTACCTATGATCTGACACCCGGATGGCTTTACCTAGGACTTGGTGGAGGTATTTGTCTTGGTCGATAGGTTGTAATTGATATAGCAACCATCCTGGCCGGACTCTTGGGTAGCTTTACTTAAAGTCTACCTCCAAAGAGGCTTTACCTAAGACCTGGCTCCTGGGTGGCTTTACCTTAAGCCTTTTCCTCGGGTGGCTTTACTTAGGGGCCTGTCTTGGGTTGGCTAAATCCCCGCTGCAGGGATGCTATGCCTGAGGTTTGGGTGGGTCTACCTCCAAGATGGTGTTATCTCTGCAGGTTTGCCCCTTGCCCTGCATCAGCCAATTTATTTAGGGTAGAACACTATAGTTAGGGTATGCCTACTACTTGCCTAGACTCGCTCAGGCGCTGATACGTCATCAGATAACCGTTAAATCTTTCCAAAAGTTACCCCCACCACCGGAGCTATTCCAGGGTTACTTTACCTAAGGGTCGGCCTCGTGATGGCTTTACCCGAGGGCTAGCTCCGTGTTAGCTTTACCTAAGGCCTAGCTGCCGGGTGGCTGGGCTCGGTTTGGCTTTAACCGATAGCGTGCTCCATATTGGCTCTACCTTGGCGGGTTTAACTGGTGCCTGGGTGGATTTTACCTAGGACCCCGATTATTTTTGGCGATCTAAAGACAGGTGAAACCGCCCGTACAGCCCACCAAGATGGACTTTAACCATACCATATACGGTCATTTGATCCAGCCGGTCGATTTTCGGCAATTTTATATTTTTTGTAAAAACTACCCCTAGGTGAATCAGCCCCCGCAGCGGTCCAAAAGGGCCTCTACACGTATCCCGTACTGTCTGTTGATCCAACCGATTGATTTTCGGCATTTTCATATTCTTTGTAAAAACTACCCCTAGGTGAAACTACCCCTACCGACGCGATAATACACTCTAGACATACCCTATCGGTCAAGGCACGATTTTCCAAAATTTTTTGGAAAACTACCCCCCACCCCCCAATCCACCCCCGGAGCTACCCCCAGGGATGGTCCTGAACGTAGCCGAGGTCACCCCCAACACTTAGGTTAGGTTAGGTTAGATGCATTTTGGCTAGCTTAGGTCAGTGTGTTGGAAATAAATTTTTTTCGAAAAACTACCCCCACCCCTCTGGACGTGGTCGAAACAACCCCCAAAGCTAGGGTCGGGGTCACGACGTCCGCCCGCATCACCCGAAACCACCCCTATAGTCCTAGGTTACGTAGCGGCCGATTTTTTTTTTTTTTTTTTCGAAAAACTACCCCCTACCCCCCTGAACGTGGTCGAAACCACCCCTTGGTCTAGGGTCAGGGCCGGGATGACCTTGAGCATCATCCAAAACTACCCCTATAGTCCTAGGTTACGTAGCGGCCGAGTTTAGGGGTGGCTGTGCTATTCTATGCCCCTTCCTACTAATAAACGTTGGTTTTATGTAGTTATTTTATTAAGTAGCGTTGGTTTTATGTAGTTATTTTATTAAGTAACGTTGATTTTATGTAGTTATTTTATTAAGTAGCGTTGGTTTTATGTAGTTATTTTATTAAGTAACGTTGGTTTTATGTAGTTATTTTATTAAGTAGCGTTGGTTTTACATAGTTATTTTATTAAGTAGCGTTGGTTTTATGTAGTTATTTTATTAAGTAGCGTTGGTTTTACATAGTTATTTTATTAAGTAACTTTGATTTTATGTAGTTATTTTATTAAGTAACGTTGGTTTTATATAGTTATTTTATTAAGTAACGTTGGTTTTATGTACTTATTTTATTAAGTAGCGTTGGTTTTATGTAGTTATTTTATTAAGTAGCGTTGGTTTTGCATAGTTATTTTATTAAGTAGCGTTGGTTTTATGTAGTTATTTTATTAAGTAGCGTTGGTATTACATAGTTATTTTATTAAGTAACTTTGATTTTATGTAGTTATTTTATTAAGTAACGTTGGTTTTATGTAGTTATTTTATTAAGTAACGTTGGTTTTACATAGTTATTTTATTAAGTAACGTCGGTTTTATGTAGTTATTTTATTAAGTAGCGTTGGTTTTATGTGTAGTTATTTTATTAAGTAGCGTTGGTTTTATGTAGTTATTTTATTAAGTAGCGTTGGTTTTATGTAGTGTAGAAGGAGTTTGTAAATAGAGGTTTTGTTTGTACGTTTTCGAAGTTTTATCAGTATTATGGTTTTAAATTTTACCAAGACTGAGTTTTTTAATTCAGCCCGTCACTAGAGTATCATGTGTTAAAAATTAGACATTTATACCCAAAATTTGGGTCGAAATTATGTTGTTATTCTAATGTAAGATTTTCAACTGAAAGCATACTTACGCTGATCTTGACCATGAGAGAATCGCTTTTTTGTTTTAAATTTCACCACGCTTTACTTTGAGAGTTTGTTTAGTTTTTATTTGTTCGAAGACGTAAGGAATACCAAATTAAAAAGACGTTTTTGTAGACGTCTTTAAAAAGACTATAAAGGCGTTTTTGTATTCATGCCTCTATAAACGTAAATACGAGGCGGCGTTTCCTTAATTACATCTACATTCATAGGCCGCAATAATCTTACTGAGTAATATCAATAAAAGCAAAAATAAAAAAACTGTATTGGAAATAAATTTAGTTTCATAAAATTTGTGTAAGCTGTTTATTTTTAGTGTGCTGAACTCTACAGCTGAAAGGCTTAAACCTATCTATTTTAATTCGTTTTGCAAATATTTGAAGACCAAGTGGCGTAAAAAGTGTTGTTATAATTCTGTTTCCATTGAATCGTTCATTTAATTCTTCGACATTTCGGACAAGCAGAGAGATGCCCTGTTTCCTAAAGAGTATTGGGTTCAGAAGCCCAAAAATTGCCCCCTGTTGTTATAAACATTACTTGTTGCGTAAGTTACCGTAACCTCAGCTGTCACAGGTTCTTGGCTGACTCGTTCGTACCTATGAATAAATTAAGCTGTAGATACTGTTTAACTTGTCATCTTATTTAATGTCTTCATTGAAACATTACTAACTTACCTAGAAAATTCAAGTAATGCTAGACATGTGTCTGTGTTTAACATTTCAATCTTTCATACGTCCGACACTTGAAGAGGTAATTGTTCTTCTAAAAGTAAACAGTTTTTTTTGCAAGAGATTGTTAAACCTTTAGTGTCAGATAAATAAATAGTTTCTTCCCTCCGCCGTCTTCATATTTTCAATGTATTTGTTTTTAAAAAAAAACCTACTTTTGAAAGTAACAACTGTCACTATGTAATTTATCATGAACGCAGTCAGGAATTTCTTTTGTAGGGGGCTAAGTTAAAGGGCGGAATCTGCCCATTACAGCGCCTAAATGTAGGCTATGGTGTCTGTATGAATTGTGGGAATAAAGTAATATCATGTAGTCGCTTTTAATAATAGGGTAATGAAATGCAGAATATATCATACGGCCATCTACACTTATGTTTGTAATCCCGATGTGTTTTGTAAATTTTGCAGTAATTTTTATTTTCCCCAGAGACATTTGGGGAGGCTCAGGCCCCTCAAACCGCTTGTCTGACTACCTGCTTGCAAGTGGACGATTTCGGAATAAAACTGTCCAAGGAGATAAATTATAATACTGCCCTTAAAAGTAAATCTTTTGCTTAGAACCCTAGCTACAAGGAAGGGCATTATTTATTTCGTTTCCTCAATAATGGTTTTCAATATTAAATATCAGTTTCATGAAGAAGAAGAGCATTGTATTACGTGTACTTCAACTGTAACAGCTTCAGCATTATCTGATATAAACAAAAATATGTTTTTTTTTCAATTAAACCCTTTAAAAAATTATTATTAATTTTTTATCGTAAGTATATTTTTTTTAAATATTACTTAATATATTATTAAAATATTTGGTGGTAGCATATTCTTTAGTGAATAGAATATTTTGTTCGAAATTTTTGTACCATTAGGGCCGTTGTACCATTTCTGTACCAAGTGCCATTAGGGACTAGTCGCCCTCTGAAGGGTTGGAAAAGGAATGCGAATAAAAATTAAGGTCATCCCTCCTGGTGAAGGGTTTAGGGGGGAGGGATGATATATCCGGAGGAGTGAAGATAATACTAAACAGGTAAAAATATAGTCTTAATGATGTTGATTTTTTAAAACTTTTTTGTTTTTAAATCACTTGTTTTAATGTGTAGATCACGAATATCAACTTTTTTCCGCGGAAAATAGGGAACGTTACTTTTTTCACATTTTAAATGTTAGGTTGTAATGGCATGTAGGCCTATAGCGTGAACCTGGTGCGCAGTAGCTACAGCGCACTGCACTACGTCTAGATTTGTAATTTTATACAACATTACTATATACCTTCATTAAAATATACTTACGAAGTATCCAGTCAGGATAGATTTGGTTATAATTTTATTCAACATTACTATCTACCTATATTAAAGTATCCTACAAAATATCCAGTCAGGATAGATTTGGTTGTAATTTTTATAGATATTTAGACTTATTGGCGATGCAGAAAATTACAACCAAATCTATCCTGACTTGATACTTCATAGGTATATTTTAACGTAGGTATAAAGTAATGTTGTATGAAACTTTAACCAAATCTATCCTGACTGGATACTTCGTAGGTATATTTTAATGTAGGTATATAGGAATGTTGTATAAAATTATAACCAAAAGTAAAATATTTAGATTTTAAGTTTAGTATTAAAATAAATTTACCTTGACGTTGTGCAGTGCGCTGTAGCTACAGCGCTGCCGGTTCACGCTATAGGCCTACATGCTATTATAGACTAATATTAAAAATTTCAAAAAAATTCGTGTTCTACACATTAAAATGAGTAATTGAAAAAAATATGTTTAACAATATCAATGATTTTATGTTTTAGTATATTTTTCTGCCTTTCCTAACTTTTCAAATATTCCCTTTTGTTGACGCTTTTCGGATTAACTCCATTTTCAAAACTTCAATAGTACTCTAAACGCGTCATCAGAGGAGAACATTGAAAAAATAGGAATGGCAGGAAAATGTACTCAAACATATAGAAAAATTCTAACAGAAATGAAGACGAGTTTATCAATGGCTCGTTTACGCTATACACGCCAATACAGACTAGCATTTAAAATGTGAAAAAAATAACTTTCCGTTTTTCCGCAATATTCGTGTTCTACACATTAAAACGAGTAATTTAAAAACAAAAAATTTTTTCAACCAACGTTATTAAGACTATATTTTTACCACTAAACAGAATGTCTAAATGAATGTGGAAAGTAACTGAAGTAAGAGATCTTGTTGAGATATGGAAACCGGAAGATCGGCGAATCATAACGTGAAACACAAACCATAAACAAGTAAATGATTCCCCAGTAGACGTTTCCGCTTAAATAATATAAAAAGGAAAGTTCTATAAGTGCGAGTACTAAACTAGTTTTATGAAGCGAGGGTTTCATAAACATCACGAAGCGTGTGTAACATAAAGTAGACGGGCTGTAATAACGGTACAGTTCAGGTGTTGTGGCAGCGATGACTGGAGAAACTTCAACAATTTGCACGCTGCCAATAGGAAATAAAAAATGTCAGATGTTTATATATGTGTGTGTGTGTGTGTGTGTAGTGTCTCGCGCGAGCGCGCATGTGTGTGTGTGTGTGTGTGTGTGTATGTGTCAGTAGCACTGCCAGCAAATCTTACTGCGAGAATTTTTGCAATTCTTAGGGGTACACTGAAAATTAAATGCTATTGTACGTGTTTCTAAGACTTAAAATATACAAGTTGTCAAAATAAGTTATTCAAAATTTTTTATAATTTTGGCACTGTATATTATAAATGTTAGAATACTCAATAAACATTAATTTTAGCGATATATTTAAAATACTTGTTTTAGTAAATTTAAAATATACAAGTTGATAAAATAAATCGAAATTATTCATAATTTAAGTGCTGTATTTTAGCATACTTACGTATTATAAATTTATAGAATCTTAAAAAAAACATTACATTCAAGGACTTGTTTAAAATGTTTGTTTTATTATATTGAAAGTTTACAAGTTGTTAAAATATATTAATTAAAATTATTTCAAATTTTAGTCTAATCTAAATTTATAGGGTGCTCAATAAAAATTAAATTTTAGTACTTGTTTAAAATACTTGTTTTAATAAATTTAAAATATACAATTTGATAGAATAATTAATTGAATTTATAGATGTTGAATGAATATTAAATTTAAATTCTTGCACATGTTTACAAAGGAATAGCTGTACGAAGCATCTTTGAAAGCTCGTAAAGAATTGTATCCTTTGTTATATTGATTCACTCATGAATAAAACCATGGTTCGCGCATTTATGAGAAGATTAATTTACTGAACATGCGGTCGTCGTGAAACGAGACTGCACACTTTGAAGTCTTTTACGCGCATTTTACATATGCGCATATTTACTCAGTTTATGCATATAAGCTCTCGGTTTAATGTTAACTCGTTTTATATTGTAACGGTCTAGAAATTGGTATGTTTGAGATTTTGTGAGAATTTGAAATGTGATGTTGAACTGAAGCCGATAAAACGCTTAAAAACCCCTATAACCATTCAGGGGGAATTTATCCTCCCGAAGCAAACCCCCTTGGGCCCTTGGTGTTTTTAATATAGGCCTATTTAGTGTTTAATTATTTTTTCTAAATAACTCTGAGATTCAACCCTCAATCAAGGTAGCAATGCTCCTTCTTAGCATTCGTCAATAGCAACTTGTTTGGCCTTGAAAGTTACATATACCTCTGCAGTACTGTGTTTCCTACTGGCGATGGCGGTTTGACTTGTGTGTTGTGCAGCATGTCAAACCTGTTACACACATTTGTATTCACTGGGTTTGTCATTATCGATCTCAGATCTGATTTAGGCGTGTAAATATTTTTCAAGTAACAATTTCTAAAGCCGTACCAACTGAGCGTCACATTCCCTTGCGTAAGATTCTATCAGCTGATTTTCCCAATGTATCTAACAAGAATGTATGTGTAATTTACAATACAACAGCTGGTTTCCTCTTCATTTAGTGGTTATGTTTATATAATTTTACAGAGCAATTTGTCAAATTTCCTTAAACTATTTCCGTTAACACTAGCAACATTGTTAATTATATTACTTTACTCATTCATAATTTTTTAAAATTTAAATTCAGGTATTGTTTTTTTCCTAAAAATGTTTATAGTTGGTTTCTAAAAAAGAATAGCCTTTATTATAAGAACAAATGTTATTAATACCAGTATTTATTTAGTAACAATACTTATTGGGAATTTTATAAAAATATAGTTCAATAAACATAGCAGTGAATTTAAAGGAAGCAACAGTTCATTTGTGGTAACTGAAATAAAATAAATAAGAACTTCCGATTCAAATGTTTACGTTTTCACTTCGATCTTGTTTTTGTAAGCACGCAAATAGTTTTTCTGCAGTTTTTTATTTGTTTCCTATGGACGTTTTTACAACGTGTGGCTCCCTTAAAATTAGACAAATCCTCTGATTCTGTGCATGTAGAATTAGGCCTAATATTAATGAACGTTTGTCAGATGATGTCAAACCTTGTCAAACACGATAGCGTATCCCAACAGAACACGGCTCGGGGGCAAAATGGACGTGCACCAGACACGAAAGAAGTTACTCGGATTTTTTGTTCGACTCGCTCCATGAAGACCGACTGTTGCTTGTAAATTGCCACAGTCCAGTGTCCGAAAATACGACTGACAAATATGTAATGACCGGAGCTAATGGAGTTACACTGCAAAAACTTTGCTTGGCCCAAGCACAAGAGTAGAAGCGTGATGTTAGACCTGGAGGAAGGAATTAATTTGCTTTGATATAACGACTTTCGTTTTTTAATTTGTTATTTAGTTGTATTTAATATTAAACGTGAAACGTGTTATAACGTTTGTGGACAGGTGATCCCGGCCAAGATATATTTCGTGTTGTACTGTACTACATCATGAAAATAGATCCTTCTCAATTGTTTGAGAAATCTCAACATTTGACGATTTCTAGTCGTTTGATTCCCAAGTGTCTTACATTTTTCAAATAGTTATACAAAAGTACACAAAATGCTTATAACCTGACACTAATTATTGTAATAGTAGTGGAATTAGAATTTGTAGAGTTAAAACAGAGCTATGGTTTCCAGGTCGTTGATTGGTTGCTTCTGATAACATTTCAGCGCTTTACTAACTAGCTTCAATTTACCCTGATTATGTTTATGTAATAAAACACAAATTTTGCACTACACATCTAAGGAAGAGCTTTTTCATTGTGCAGTTGTGTAATTAGGGACTATGCAATACAGGCGGCCAGACTTTCAGATTGCTGTGATTCTATATAAACCATCGTTCAACGTTTCTGCTGAAAATTCGTTTGTGTTATGAAAACGTATCTTTAATATATTCAGCGGATTTGATATTCTGAAAGTGTTAGCAATATATCTACCAGAGTCTGAATGCAAAACGCGATTGTATAGCTGGAGATAGGACTTTCGAGGAAGTACTCTTTGTACTGGCATTGAATGTGCCAGTACTCTATGCGGTTTTCCAATAACACGTTCCTTTCTGTTAAGTAAAATATATTTTTTCACACCAATTAGTAGATCAGGGAACAGTGTCTGAGTTAGAGGTTAAATAATTAATCCGCTGGCTTCCAGAAACCAATACTGATAATGAAAGGGTTTTCGGAGAATCCGATGTGGTTGAAGTAGAGGATGCCTTGAAAATGGCAAGTACAATGGTCCATTAGAGAGTGATGAGGAAGACAGAACACCAGAAACTGAGCTAAGTCGGCTTAAACAAGGATTTTACATTGGAACAAATAGTACACTCAGATAGTTCGAACCGTTGGCTCTTGTTTGGTACTTCTAAAAAAAACACATATATTTATTCATTCTATCTTATTCTTATCATAAATAAATAAAATTTTAAAAAAATTGGTTTTTATCTTTTTTAAAATTTTTTGCCAATTGTCAACCACGTAGTAAATTATTACAAAATTGCTTAACCTTTTGTTATAGCTTTTGGATCATAATTTAAAAAAATTCTCCCAAAAATTATAACACATATGCTTCGCAAACCAAATAAGCTACAAATTTTAGAAAATATTATTTATATTGAAACGAAACTTTAAAAGGCATTACGTGGCAATCCGCGTTACTGATAGCGTTTTACGTGACTACTTCAGTGTTAGATAAGGAGTGAAGAAGTTTCTTACAACTAGGAGACAGTTGGAATCTTAAAACAATGGTCTAATTTCTTGTGCTTCAGATAAGCAGGCCTGCGTACGCGAGCGATACTTTTCCTCTATTTTCTTAGCGGGGAACCATTGTGACTGACTTCATTTGTTCTTCCACCTCTTCTCTCTTTCCTTCTTCCTTCCTTGATCGGTAGGGAGGTTACTGATTTCCGGAAAAACAGAAACGGGTTTTCAAGAAACAGTCGAAATAAAATATCTTAGAGTCTAAGATATCTAAATAAAAACAATAGAGTCAGCTCAAATTGATTATTTTTATTAAGAAGTTTCAATTAAATTTCTTGCCGCAATCACTTTTGATCAGTAAAATCTTGTTGCTTATACATATATAGGTTACTGTCAATTGAAATTCATGCAATTAGGTGTATAAATAAAGATATTAGCAAACTATACCCTGTTATGCGCCAGATGCGCCCATGGTGACAGCTGCGCCCAAGTTACCCCAAATATATCTGGGATTAGGAGACGCACACTATTTCCTATATTAAGTACGATTATACCTTATATAAATCACACATTACCTTTTACGTAGGCTTAGGACTGGCTAACTAGTTTTCTATCGCTTAGACATGTTTGAAATCAGCTAAAAGAGTCGTCATTTTTATATCGGTTCTTTTTGTAAATCTTAGTACATCATGTTAGTTTCTTTCTTTGTTATTTAATTTAATTAATTTTTTTTTAATGAACTTACTAGTATTTACAAATATTGTCATAATTTTTAGTGACAATTCAGTTTGGAACCTAGTCTATGTTTTGTAAGTAGGTCAGAGTACAAAGTCACATCCTTATGTCATCAGTTTCTTCGTACTTCTTGATCGTTTTACTAATGCCAGTTTCATATATGTGCATTTTCTCCTCTTACCTCCACAGTTTAATTGTATTTTTTTGTATGCAGAGGCTACATTTCCGCTTTAGTTTTGAAACACATAATCAATTTTTTGATCCTAGGATTAGGTTTCCGAAGGATGTTATTCAGATTGTTGTTCCATCCTTCAACATCATTAAGAAGGCGCCAATCCAACAGTAGGTACTGGTGCAACAGACGGGCCACCCCTCTATAGCCAGTCATTTTCCCTTGTAAACGAAACGACGTTTCATATGTGAAGCTCTAAAGGTTACACCGTCTACAATTAAGCTATGTAAACCTTCAATCAGCTGTTTTATTGACAAACAGTGCTGTAAGTTAACCTGTAATCAGCTGTTTTATTGACAAACAGTGCTGTATGTTAACCTGCAATCAGCTGTTTTATAGGCAACAATACTGTGTTTAACGGTAAACTGAACGATCTCTTGATGAGCAGTACTATTGTCATAATTATTGAGTCAAGTGTAAGAAGTAAGCTAGAGTTACGGTGGGTCTTCTAATGACGTGCCCGCCAACATTAACGCCGCTGTAAAGCGACGCGAGCTCTTCAATTAGTCGCCGCGAACGGGCGCTACTTTCTCTTCGTCGCTTTTTTAGTGCGTTTTATTTTCCCGAGATCTGCGCTCTCTGGACGTATGCTCGTTATCATTCAACATATAATTAACGCGACGCTCGACGAACTCACAAAGGTTACTGGGCGCTAATCCGGTCTGGATCTGTATATTTCATTAATTGTATTTCGGTTTACTATACCTCGGACGAGTTTTTGATTTGTGTAATCTCTAGGAAACCGTTTCTAACTGTCACATTGGTGTAATTAATTTGCTATAAGTCGGCAGGACTTGTAAATTACCAAGAAAAAACGTCAGCAAACAGTTCCACTGACCTTATTTATCGCATGTAAAACACTACGCCGGACATTCCTCTATCTCTGTATGCAGTCTTTCTAATAGTTCAAACATATTTTTTTTTTACTTTTTCCAAACATGTACGTTTTAAAATCAGTCTTTACTTATTACTTTTTCTTAAGAACACGAGTCATGGCCCTTAACTACAGGTTGGATGGAATACACATGATGATATAACACCTCGTTCGACAGTTTATTCGAACTAGATTTGTGCAATAATTTAAGTGTATCTAGTAAGAACTAGATATACCTATAATATCGTATGTACTGTACACACACACAGACACACACACACACACACACACACACACACACACACACACACACACACACACACACACACACACACACACACACACACACACACACACACACACACACACACACACACACACACACACACACACACACACACACACACACACACACACACACACACACACACACACACACACACACACACACACACACACACACACACACACACACACACACACACACACACACACACACACACACACACACACACACACACACACACACACACACACACACACACACACACACACACACACACACACACACACACACACACACACACACACACACACACACACACACACACACACACACACACACACACACACACACACACACACACACACACACACACACACACACACACACACACACACACA
>JBAIZL010000003.1:43500260-43510260 GCA_036971475.1 Prosapia bicincta
TAGTAAGAAATGACGTGGAAAGCCCAAAACATCCGGCTCACATAGGCACATCTGTCAAACTTACGTCTATAAATATTTCATTTTATAACAAAATTACGCTGATGGGCCAACATAGTTGTCCATTTATTTGTTGTTATTTTTTTAACAAACACCCACACCTGTTATACTAATTGAAATTCAAAAGACGAGAATTTTTCTCGCGAAAGAACAATCATTCGTCATGTTAGCCCAACGAAAAGCTCTGCCTGAAGATATTTCATTCTAGAATATAGTAACTAACAAGTTTAAGACGTGCAACTAGAACTGTGAGGCAGGGGAAACAGCTAAATCATACACTCAAGTCAACATTTTGAAAATTAAATACGATTACGTCATTCTAATCCCTAAAATTAGACAGTGAATTAATATTCTACCTAATTTAAATGCATTCCAATTTTAAAGACTACTCAGTGAACATTAGGCTATATTGAAATACGTTTTAAGAATGATATTTTCTAGGAAATCAAGTTTATGGCTTGTAAAAAATAACACATTTTCAAAATCAATCACAAATTTAATTCAACATTTAAGTTTGAGTAGCGGGTAAGTATTACTTTCTTAGGACAAAATACTTTAACTGGAGGCATCTAGCGGAGCTCGGGCGCTTCCAGAGCAAGCGAATGCAAAACAGAAAACAGTTCATTTAAGAGTTATATAAAAAAAACAGGAACTATCTTGTAGGTTTGCATGTAGAAGGGGAGAATTTCTAGTAAGGTTAAAGTTGTGGAGGGTTTTCGATGAGGGAAGTTCACTCATCTGTCAACCGGAAGGTCACCATTTCCAGGTCTCTGCCCTCTGTTAACCAAAGTTTCTCCTAACACTTTGTCTCACGAAAGCTCTGGGGTTATCTAAATGGCATCCATTATCTGAAGTGTTCTTCTTTATCACCTTCAACGATTTCGTCTCTGTCTTGTTTATTGTAGATTGTTTTCCCTCTTTTGAATAGGTCTCTTTGTTTACCTTTTTTCATCTTTTAAGGAAAACCATTTCCTGTTTCCCCTGTTCATTTCAATGAACGGATAGTTATAGGACTCCAATAGTTTTTCCTCACATTGTCGTCATGACTGTGCTTCACGGATAAAAGCTCTTTATTAAACTACAGTTTTTTTCAAAATCTACAAATATTTTTCTTCTTCTAAGCCTCTCACCTTTGTAGTCTCATCATTCATTGGAAACTATCCTTTGTTCATTGCGCTGTTTCTAATTCTCACTGTCTTCTTCCAATAACCTGTCTTTTTTATTATTTACCTCTATTTCTCAAAAGCATACATTCTCTGTACACTGCGAAATTCCAAAAATGCAAAATGCCGCTTTAAACCTTTCTCAACAGTGTCTATTTTTATTTAATGACCTCAAACCCTGAAAATCCCTGAAATTTAGACGCATCTAATTTCCGAGTATTAATTTTATTAGCGTTATAAAATTAGAAGGAAATTTCTTGTTTTATTGCGTAATAATTCCAATTATAAGTCTTGTTAGGGACATAAAAATCGTGGCTGAGAATGTTGAATGTTAATATTTATTGTGCATCTGCTGCGACCTTGGTCTGTTTGCTGGAAGGTCGTGTTTAAAATTAGTTTTCAACAATTAAAAATATACAGTAGTTGGATATCTTTTGGACAAACGTGAATTTTTATAATTTTTAAAGGTATTTAAAGGTACACTTTCCACTAAAATCGAGCGATTATTTACACGTTCCGATTTAGAAAGGTGCCTTAATTGAAGGTAACTGGTAGTCCGGAAGTCAATATAGGTTTCCAGAGGCTGGGTACGTACAGGTATTAGATGAACTAAGGAACGGGCGTTCTTTCTTGGCCAAAATATTCAACGTCTTGGGCCACCTAAGGAGGCGTTCAGCTGAGATGTGTTGTATGACTGAGGGAGAAGTGTTGAGCACACTTAGTAGTCAGAGTCTCTTAGATAAGGAACGAACCGAGGTTATTTCGGTCTGGAGTTTGGCGTCAGTTTGTTGCTCAATTAGTTGCCGTTTGCTTGTATATCTTTTTATGTGAGAAAAAGAATTAAATTCAGGTGGCCCCTACTGGAGCTCCAGTCGAACAGATTATCTCAACACAATCTCATTGACATGAGTGGAGGGTTGGACATGAGTGAATTATTTATAAAAATATCCTGGTGGGTCACAGGTTGAGTATCGGATCATCCACTGTGTGCCTGTCCTCAGTGTTTTCACATCAGTAAATTATTAGATATTAAAAACAATTATATTAGAGGAATGCATTGTTGTACGCGAAAGTCTCGTTGAGGGATGGATGAGCTTACCGTAATGACTGAGCTTACCATAGTAAGAAACTTATTTGGCTTATTGCACCCAGGCTTAATAGGAATCTAAACTTTACCGACTTTCTAAAAGATGTATCTCTTTTTACATTGAGCAGGAAGAAATTAAAGGGAGGAGATATAACCTGAATCCTTTGATTGGTTTTACTGTTTATTATTCAATGTTAAATTACATATATACTACAAAGAGATTCGGTTGATAAAAACGTCTGAGGACTTTTGGGTTTTAGAGATGAACCTGCGAGAATCTTTCTATCAATTTGCCAAACACCCAACGGGGGTTATATCATCCATACCATTTCTATGCTTTTATATTGTGGCTGGAAAGTAATTCATTAGGATTAGAAGAACAATCTGGAAATGTTTACTGAAAGACCATTATGAAAAGACCAACGCCTGGAAGCAGATGAGTAAACAATATTAGCGTGCGTCTTGTCAAAACACAATTTGGATAGTTTAAATGGCCGATGAATCTTCGCGGACGTGTAGTTAGTGAACGATACTGTCTCTGGACAATGTTTAATTGAAGTTCAAGGCCTTTAGTAAAACAGAAAGTTAGTGCAAATACCACAACGCAACACTGCAAATAGACTGCTCATAAATTGCACCATACGTATGCGCAGCGGCCGTCGGGTGTTGTCGTGTAGGGTGAACGGACTTGCGCAGAAATGCAATACTGGTTTTAGTTGTTAACATTCAACTGCATGACACACTTCGAGAAATGTTACATTCCTTGCAAAAGTGTAAACGTTCGAAGAACATCTTCGTCATTTGCGGTCAAACTTTCATAATTTTCACTTACCTTCTTAACATTTATGAATGGTTACATATATATTATACGTCATGTAAATGGCGCCAAGTAGTATCAACCAAAATGAACAATAAAACTTTGAGATGAAATTTCCTCAGCTTTTAAGAAAGCGTGATCCCAGAGATATAGAGAAATCGAATAGAGAAAAACTATAAAATAGTAGAATGTCGGGATGAGTGAGTTCTGGAAAGAGAAGAAAAGATGAAATGCTGTGAAATATTGGAAACATAATTCGAAGAACTTTACCCAGAGGCCCTGCCACAAACGCTTTCAGTTGATTAAAAAAACACAATATTTTGTAATAGGCCTATAGCAATCAAGTTCTTCACTTGAATGAGAATATATGCAGTCGGTTTTGTAGCGTACAAATGGTTCTGGTTAACGAAATTAAAAATGTGTTTTTCTGAAAGAACCATCAAGTGTTAAAATGTATTTTCAGAATATTTATTTTTCACAAATAAGCTGTAAGCAATATTTTAAATAATAAAGAGGAATTTCTATTTATTGGATAAAATTATTATAAACTACAAAAATTATTTATTTAAAAAACTGTCTAGTGTTTTAATGCAAACAGCACAATCTACAATTTCATTATAAGTAAAATAAACAAACAATACAATAAGTTAGAGACACAAAAATTAAAAAGTGTATGATACACACACACACGCACACACGCACACACACACGCGCGCGCACACACACACGCACGCACACACACACACACGCACCCACATACACACATACACATACACATACACATACACACACACACACACACACACACACACACACACACACACACACACACACACACACACACACACACGTATATAAAATATATCGTCTTTTCATTTTTCGTTTACACACAGTTATATGTTCCGTCTATACTTCATACATATTTAAAATATTGTCTAGTTTCAAATAACGTTATGTTACAAATAAAACTACTACCCTTCACTGCCGTTGACTACCAAGTAACTCATGCTCCCTAACATAACCATATCTCGAATTCATCATATTATTTCCACATCCCGTGCTCATTAAACGAACACAAACTTCAAGTATACCGTTGGCATTTGAAGTACAAGATAGAAACAATGTCTGCCGGATTTACTTTCGCAACAACTGCGTCACGTAACTGAGATGGAACAAGGCTTAATTGCCATTGTCGAAGATTACATCTATTATTATCTGTATAATCTGCCAGTATTTTCAGCGTTCCTAATTAATATAATAGAAAAACTCAGTTCAACGACCAAATAATACAGCAATGTTTCAGTTCTTTCCAAACTCAGTGAACGGTTATAGACTATCAAACGTGAAAGTAGTTTTGCACGATATCAAACCAATTAGCCAGTCATTGATCTTCAACATCCGCCTGAAGATAATGATTCAAGAAGGACAATATAAAACGAACATAAAAACGGGCATTAACTTGTGAACGCACATAAAGAAACATTCTCAACATTTTATGTCTTGGCGTTTTCTTTATTCATATCGAACAGCTACGCTCAGCACGTTTGTTCTTTAATTCTGTCCAATTATTACGTAATTCGTAAACAGGTTTGTTTCAAAGTTCTGTAGGTTTTCTTCGTATAAACACTGGGGCATTTTCAGTATTTTTTTAAAAATGAATAACGTCGCGTGACATGTATGGCATCTTTTCGTACATTAGTGAACCAAACCAGTTCGTTTTACCCAAGAAGTAGTGATTATATTAACAACGTTCCTTGAGCCTTTAGAGATATTTGTCAGCAGAATGTTCCTTAACAAAAAGTGACCGTTGTTTTTGTTTTCAGTAAGTTTAAATAAATTTAGTTTCAAGGTGTTTATAATAACAATCGGGATTAGATAATGTGTAGAATTTGCCTCACCCTTTTCCTTTCTGGTATAAAGGATTTAATCACATCTCATATCTTGAAGCATTTATTACTTCTTGTTAAGTGACAGTGATTAAGAACGACCATCGTAAAACAAGAATGAAAGGAATTCATGCCATGGCATACGGAGGATCGCACTTAAAGACTGTCTATCTGTTAAAAGACTTTGAAAAAACGCTGAAAATAGTAGGTAGGGGTTGGTAGGACTAAGGCAAAGACTTAATGTACAGCTGGTAGTGCTTCAGAGAAACATTTTGTTATCAAGAAGGCAAGGCCGTTTAGTTGAATTAGCGGTATAGAGAGATTTCTACCCGCTGTCTCGGAAACTTAGATAAAACGTCTTTACGTGGAGACACTACCACAAACATCGTAACAGCGTCAAGTAAGAAGAAGAAAATATCCAATAAAGTAGGACTAAGAAAGTAATAAAAATCTCCATAGTAATGAGTGTAGAGACAAATGATGGATTACGTGGGGGTAGGTTCGCTTACCGGTTGTAAGGAGATCGGGGTCACTTCTATCGGGGTTGTAAGGAGATAATGTAGTACAATTTTAAAAGAAAAAGAATACAAAACGATAGAAAACGATAAAAAAGATGAAAATAAAGACGTGGCATTATTCCTTAGTGATACATGCTATCTCTTGAGTTGGAGCAAACGATGACTACTTACTTAAAGAAAACTAACCCTCTGCTTTGGTCTTACATTGAGGCAGTTGGATTTATTGTCCTCGGCCGCATATAAAACTCTCTGCCGCTTAGATTCTAAACTCTTGGACATACTTCTAAACATTTTATAGCTAAGTGGTACAACTTTTATGGCGGTGACAGATTGCGTGATGTGAGTATTCGTGCGTCACAGATATAGCTACGGGCAGATCTGTGCATTCCAGTGTTATCTGCGGGAACAAGACGTAGCATTAAGACAAATCGAGTGTGCACTAAACATAGTAATTACTCTGTGGCTGAAAAACGAAAATCTGCGGACGTTCCGGTTCTATTCTTAGTTCAAGGTCAAGCCGCTTCTACCCAGACAGATAGTTTTGCAAATATGTATATGAAATAAAAAAAATCTCCAAAATCTAAAATTCTAATACTATTTTGGTGATTACATGCGCAAATCACATGCCGGTTATCATCACCTGGTCGGGACACGAATCTCTTTTGGTATCAGTAGGTGTCGGAAGATCATTTCGCTTTAGTGCACCCATCTCTGTGTCAAGAATGAAATTGCTCTATTAAAGACAAGGATGAAATAAGGTCTTCTACCTTGCGTTACGAGAGGAATGAGGAGTGGATTATGTTAGGACGAGGCGCGTACGACAATGTTTTGCTATGGAGAATATTGACGAATATTATAGCAGTGAGTATTTTATAGTAAACTGTACGGGGTAACAATGGGGGACCATTCTTAACCATCCCCTAGACGTAGGTTAAGATTCTTTTCCCGGGCCCACTATGAGACAACTCCATTCTGACCTAAAATAACTAGTATCGCAACTACAAGTGCTAGTCAGTCACAAGAGAGGCAGAAGTGGGCTGGAATCTGTAAATTGTGCTTGCCTCACTTTGTCCAATAACTTAGTAAAACATTTCCGAATCATTCAAAGGTAATAATTAAATGTCTATTCATCGTCTAATCGTAGAGAGTTATGAACGCTAGATTTATTTTTAAATTGGATAAATTTCATTTTGGAGATACCGAATGGACCGCCCATCTTCTTTGTGTTCTTTCTTGTTATATCGCTACCAATTCCACGTCTGCAAAATTCATTGTTACTATTTACCAATACTTTCCAGAAGGCATGGGCTAAGAAACCTGTAAAGCGGCTCATAGGCACCACATTGGACACAAATGAAAAGTCCTAAATGAACCTGGTTCTTTAACGGCTCATCGACCATTAGGTGTCCGATAAAGTGACAAAGGATGTGCTTTGAACATCTATAATGAACAAATGTCTTATCACGGTGCCATTGTGACTTCGACACTAGATACGTCATCAACTTACCAATAGAATAAAAATCTCACTAGTCACGTTGTTAAGAAAAAACGACGGCACCACAGTTCCAGAAGGTATTGTTTACAATTTAAAGAAGAAATCCGCAAGACAAACTTATTTTCGTAGACAAAATATTTTCAATATATACGCATGAATTTATTTTAAGAAACGTTTAAATAGAGAAAAGGTTTAGTAATTCTAGAAGAAAATGAGATTTTAATGGCCGCGAATACGGGAATGAAACATTAAACTTTATCCAAACTGGAATTTTCCGAAGACTATAAACGGTAGGCCTGAGGCGAATTATTTCTTGGAACATACGTATTCTTGTAGCTTAAGGCATAGAATCAAGGAAACGCTCTATAAATGTCTAATCCTTAACCACAGGATTGTCTAATGTTGCGGATGAAGTTATCGAACAGTAGATTTCTTTAGATTCGTGGTTTAGTTTGAGTAACCGCAGAAAGTAGAAGAAAATGTTGGTTATATAGTGTCAGAACTTCCATAGGACATAAAACAAGGAGATAATGAATCCTCAGTGGAAAATGTGCTTACCCAGAAGTTATTTTAACTCTAGTAGATAACAAAAGTACAAACTAAGTTTTGTAACGTCATGTATGAAATTTAATTTAAGGGATGAAGTAGAGAGAAGTGACAATTTAAGAGAGGGAGACGATGGGGATGTCACTCGCCCTTAACTAAAATAACGCCGATCAATTAGTATTAAAAATAAATCTTATAACGTCCCATTGTTTTTAAGGCCTCCTCTTTAAGATAAATCGACTCTGGAGTAATACAAGTGCTATCCCGATAACTTAGAAGGACACTTGTAAGAAGCATCTTTACGTTCCACCAGTTTATTGGAGTAATTAGTGGATAGAAGTGAGAGAGAAAAAATGGAGAACGGTAAATATTTTATTACAAGAAGTATTGTTTTTACAAGAGTAAAGCGCTTTAGACGGCGTGACATATTCACATAGCGAAAAAAAACAGGAAATGGAGAAGCCTGTTTGGTTTAGATGGAAATAGAACAAGTAGAAGAGACTTTCAAAATAGGCTAATCATAACCTTAGGACACTGTTATGTTAATAGAAGGAGAAAAGAAAAGAAAAGAGGAAGAAGAAAAAGAATGATAATAATGTGTTCATCGCCAGTAAATTCTGTCCATTTGAGGCGACCGACTGTAGCCAATTCTTGCATTAGGTTAACATGTCTTTTACATTTCTTTAATTTTCTCTTATTTGTCTTCACGTGTAACATGTAAGTCTTAAAGAAGTACATCGCGTCTGCAGTAGATATTACAATATTGTTTCACCAATTAATAACGAGGAAAAATTTATGCAAACACTTCCAATAAATCATATTATAAGTTGTTTTAATTTGAACGAAAACCAAATATATTGTTTAGTGGATGACTGTGGTTGGATTTCTAATATAGAACACACCGAGGCTAATGAGGGCAGAGGAAGTTTTTGAAACCCCTAACCAGTGTTCTTCCTTGGATGGATTTTATCCTGATTAGTTAAGATAGGTTGAATTTTCGTTTGCTATACATGGACTATGCCAAATGTGTTTGTGTGTAAAGAACTGCTATATGAATATGTACATTAGTAATCCGCAAATGCCTACATAATATTTTTTAAATTTATGCGTAAAAAACAGTTTATTTCGTTATAACAGTAGAATGTTTTTAAACTAAAAATTATATTTTTTCACAATTTCGTAGTCAGAGCTGTAAACAGATTGATACATCGTTTTATGTGATGTCACTAGACGATCTGTGTGAACATGGCTACTACATGTAATGTGGTATGCCTCAAACCATAGACTCAAGGGGACATATTTTTCCTTTCTATATATACACTTAACGTGTATATTTCCTAAAATATAAAAACATCTGCGTGAGTCGATGAAAAACCAAACGATTTAAAAACCAAACGGTAAAACCCGAACAATAATAACTATGTTAAAACATTTCCTTATTTCAAAGCAAGAGGAACACGAATCTATTCTAGTACTGCGAGCTATGGGAGAATTCATGCTTTGAAATACGTAATACTAACTGTATGCATGTTGTATAACTTTGAGGATATTTTATATTATTCTCTTTATTTTAGGAAAGAATTATTGAACTGTGTATATATGTATTACTGTTATAGTTATACTGCTCCAGACTTATAACTAGTATTATAATGCCTACACAGCGCCGTGTTGAGCTCTTTCCATGGAAAATCAGAAGATGGTGAAATAAAACTGCACGGTAAATGTAGCGTAAGAGTAGGATGAAAAAACCCTGTCAAGAAAGAAACCCTGACCGGAAATATAGCTCGAAAGGTTATGGAGGAACCCTAGGGGCTAGGTTAACTTTATGTTATACTACAATAAGAGGTATTATCTTACAAATACTTTGTTAGTGAGGCTATGGTGAGTGACATGCACTTCTTCTTCTGACGCCTACTGGAAACTGAAATGGGTATGCTATATCAAGTTAAAAGTTCCGTTGGTGCTACATCCTCGGGATGTGCTCCCGCTTCATCTGAAACAAAGCAAGTCGTTAATATCACGCACAGGTGTAGTGCTCATAAGTCAGAATGGACAGCGAGTGTCTGTGGTTGTCATGTGTCGTGTTTAGTCTGAGTCTGCAATGCATATAAAAGTGTTCAGTTACGTTTACCACTGTTTTTGTTCTGCAAGTATCGATACTATGATAGTGATCACTAATATGTGTGACAGCTAATATGTTGAAAATAGTGAGCTTAAAAATTAATAAAAATAAATTTAAATATGTACATTAACCAAAACAAATTGTAATTTTTCAAGTGTTTTTATATTACAGTTTGATCGTCTTAAATATCTCGGATATTTAAAACTGGATATTGCAATTATATTCAGTTCAATAGTAGACTATTTTCGATAGATTTACATCTAGAAGTTCCAAGGAGTTTATCTGGGGGCTATTCCATAAAATTGGAAT
>JBAIZL010000003.1:43515260-43530260 GCA_036971475.1 Prosapia bicincta
AATAATTTGAATTCAAACTGTTAGCTTATAAAAAAATTATTTTCAAAAAATATTTCTAATTTTTGCTATTTAAATATGTTTTATAAAAAAAACATGCTTATATTTTTTATTTTGTAATCTATTTAAATAAAACTAATACCCTAAGCATACTTTCTTATCTGGATAGTTTTCATATTGCTCCTTCGTCTCCATCAAGAAAATCCCCCATTTGCCCCTTATGACCCCAACATTAGTCCTCATGACCCCGGCAGAAACTAGGTCTATTTCAGGTAAGCGTCTGTCCACACATTAATAACTTCCCTTTAATCCTCGTACCAGGAGATCTATATGATCTTTGTCTAGTCCTACCTGTCCTGGTACCGTCTAACATTCCGCAGCCTACAAAGATGAGTATCAGGTAGATGCCTCTTTATGATTCTGGCACACATTAGCTCTACTTCAGGCAAGCGAGCCTCTCCACACTATGCCATAATATTCCCCGGTTCCCAGTACCACAGTCATTATGTCCTGGTTCCGTCTAACATTCCGCAGCCTACAAAGGTGAGTATCAGGTAGATGCCTCTTTATGATTCTGGCACACATTAGCTCTACTTCAGGCAAGCGAGCCTCTCCACACTATGCCATAATATTCCCCGGTTCCCAGTACCACAGTCATTATGTCCTGGTTCCGTCTAACATTCCGCAGCCTACAAAGGTGAGTATCAGGTAGATGCCTCTTTATGATTCTGGCACACATTAGCTCTACTTCAGGCAAGCGAGCCTCTCCACACTATGCCATAATATTCCCCGGTTCCCAGTACCACAGTCATTATGTCCTGGTTCCGTCTAACATTCCGCAGCCTACAAAGGTGAGTATCAGGTAGATGCCTCTTTATGATTCTGGCACACATTAGCTCTACTTCAGGCAAGCGACCCTGCAGGGATCTTCTATGTCTTTATATTAACCTACATAAAAAACAAATAAATAAAATTGAAAGTGAAAATAATTAGGTTATAAGACATCTTTATTCTTTTCATATTGCTATTAGCTTGATTGTTTTCAAAGACTTGGATAAACAGGTCCAAATATTATTAACATTTTCCTTATGATGGGAATCGAACAAATTAGTATCTTTATCCATCCACAGTTTCGGTAAATATTGACGGCTTGTGTTACGAATACATCAAGGAAAACAAAATACTATAAAATAAATACGTTACCTTGTTATCGTAAAGCCCCAGCAGCCCGATCCAACCCGGAAAATACAAAAGTTTTTATAAGTCCTGTCAGAGTACCATTAAGATTTTCGGATTGTCGTATCTACAGTAGTCTTCGACGTTTCCAGAATCTTTGAGCAAAACCTCTCTTGTACAGAAGGTTCTGTCCATCTGTGATCCTACATACTTGTCCTCACACCTTATGGGCATTTATTCTTTAGCAGAAAATGCTGTGCGTCAACAAGACTACAGGTAAACAGTAAGCTCCAAACCCTTTACCACAGAAAGTCGTCTTTAGCTACTGGACTAAAAGACAAGTTCAAATTTTCTACTGCCTTAGACTGAGGTTATTTCAGGCTTACCCTATCCACGCTAGGTATGAGCTATGCTTAGTAAGACTGGAGGTCATTTCCGTATCTAATCTATTTCCCACGTATTCTTCCACGCCTCGACAAGTACTTGTAGACGCCTTCACAATGACACCGTCTGAGAGAAGGTCAATCTCAAAACTGTGATCCAGCTTACGAGATCCCTTTACATCTCTCAGCAATCCTGCGTCCTTTTTAAATCCTTACCAGGAGAGAAGAGTGTTGAACGTGTTCTTTAATATAATTAAGTGATATAAGTAGTAAATAATTAAATAATTAACAAAATAATATATAAACAGAATATAAATTTAACAAACATAATTAGTGCTGTCAGAATTCAGAAATATGCTTTCTACACCGAGTTAAACATTTTCTCTCTACAATATTTTTTACTCTACAAGTATTATAAGTTCAACTCGTCGCTATCTTGTAGTAGTGTTTTAATGTCACTAAAGGAACTGTGCATCTACTATTTTACATGTGTTTTAATGTTATGTTAAGGTTTTTCAAATTTTTGGGGTATCAGAATGAATGAATTTCTCCACGCTAATCCTTAGTTCTGCCTATACTAGCAGGTAGGATTTATTTGTCATAGGTTTAATATTACTTACTTACTTACTAGCCAACGCCCACCCTTGGCTGTTGAGCCATTTGGTGACGCGCTGACCAATATAGACGAACAAGTGGGTCATCATCATCTCCGGAATGGCTGAGTGCATTACATTTCATTAGATGATCCGCATCCATCGTATCGTGTCCACAGAGAGGGCATTCGATGTAGATGGGCGGCGAGGTAGTAGTGGCCGGTTTGCATTTTGAACTTGGCAACGCCTACTGCTCTTGGAAGTATGTGGTCGATGGGTCTTGTGGTGACAAGGTTTTCCCATTTTCTTCCTGCTGATTGCTGCGTGAGGTGCTGTTTGCTGGCCCGGTGCATTGATGAGGGCTTTCGTGCTTTGCGTAATCTAAATGATCAACCAAAGTTTCGCCTCTAAACACATAGGTTCGATATAAAACTATTACAATTGGTAAAAATCGTTACAGAACAATAGGCGCGTTCAACCGCTAGCACATAGTCTATAGAACTTGACTGTTCTATAGTGCTCGCGTCATAATCTTCAGGGTAAACGAATTGTTCCGAAGATTTCCGAAACACAATCGGTATAACGGTTACAGGTGTTTTCGTCTTCGCTTAGAGGTTATTTGGAGGTTGTATTTAACCATTTTCAAACGCAAGTTTCTATATATTCAAAAATATCGAATAGGCTATTTGATTAAATTCAGTAGTGATGTCAGGTTTCGTATAACAAGTGTCTTCCTTACTCTGGAATTAAGTTATGTTATGCATTACATATTAATAAGTTAAAATGTTAATATTCAATATTATGTTTCTGATCATAAGAATAAATATTTCTATTCCTAACAAACACTACAATAAATTTAATATCAGGATAATTAATAACCTTTTTTTATTTCAATTTGTGAAGAGAAAACGTTTTTAAGCGCGTCGGACGCCTTTTAGGAACCAAGTTCAAATAAATTCATTAAATCAAGTATTTAATTGGTATTTTAAAAGAATTTATCTATACACATTAAAAATTTTTCTATGTTTTTTACTAATAAAGACCTCTCCTATGGGCTGCATGACCTTGACGCGGTGGAGAGGCTTAATCCGAGCGTGGGGGACAGGTGGAGAGGAGCTGTATGTGGCTCCCTATAAACGGGAAGTCCAGGCAATTGTTTGAGTGCATAAAGGCGGCTCAAAAAAAGGGGCCAGTACCCTGAGTGTAAGAGAAGCGATGAGGACCAAGAGGAAAGCCCAATCCACTTGCTCTGAGAGTGCCTTTGGGAGCTGCAAGGAGAAAAGGGTTTGGCTTGTAGGTATGTACACCAGAGGATATCAGAAGATTTAGCATCAGGTGGGTACTTGATTTCTGCAAAGAGGTAGGTATCCACTAAACTAGTCCTGTGGTAGGGATGGGAAGAGAGTACAAAGGCTGCAGCTAAGTGCTCTACACCGATAAGGTCCCTCCGAGTTTTAGTAATAATAATAATACTGATACAGAAATTTCTATCAGCCAGTCCCACAAGAGCTACGATTTTTATTTTGTATCTTTGAAGATTATAAATATGTTCTGGTTGTTAATAAAAAGCAATTCACATAATGGTTGTAAAAAAATTAAAAATTTATAGTAGTTAGTGCTCTACAAATGAAAATAGCATCACTCTGTGAATTCATATCCTCGCTGTTAATTATGACAGGTCGCTGAAATCAGGAAAAAACCTTGAAATTTTACACGTGCTATTACATTGTTAGTAAGTATTATAATTAGAAAAAAACATTCCATGAATGAAACATGAGTATAATTATATTTTTTGTGCTTTGTTACAACTAAGAATAAAGAGCACAAATATTACGGTAAATATAATTACAAGGCTTTTAGAATTGTATACCATGCTCTTAGATATATATTTAATTATATCAATTTATATTCAATTTAATATTCTTCTTTCACAACTAAAGGCTTAAGATTAAATAGGCTACCAATTAATCAGCGTTCTAGTGAATCGAAAAATGACAATTTTTATAACCGGTTATTTGAAAAAAATTGTTTTTAATGTATTTAAATATTGACCGCTTGTTACTGTTTCACAAGTCATTAGAATCTTATTACCATAATTAGGTTTATATACGAGTACATTGGATAATTATTGTTAGTGTTGATCGTATCAATCTGTATAAAGCTGATGAATGCCATAAACCTAAACCTATGTAGTTTGTTTATAATTCAAGATACATTTATACTTCCTTATATTATAATAATTATGTTAAAAAATGGTATACGTAATAGAATTGAGCAGATATTGCAAACTCCTGCGTTTCCTAATGACGTACCTGACCGTTTCGGGTGTCCTCAATTTATCAGAATTATTTGCATACTGTATAAAATGGAGTGTAAAAATAGTGCTGTCCAGTGGCGGACGTCAAAAATCGACATCTGCAGAGAATACAATGTTAGGAGAGGCAGAAATTTAAATAGCTAATATATTTATATGCAAACCTACACAAAAGAATAGTAAAATATAATAATAATAATTTAATTGTTTCTAGTATGCGTACATCACAGGCAGATGTCATTCTATCACATTACGGTTTCTAACCAATGCCTACCCAAGCAAAAATTTATTTCGGCGCTTTAAATGTATAATTCGCGAGATATAGCGAGAGAGTTTGCTAGAAGATACGTAACAATCAAAGTTGTTCGAACCTTGATGCTATACTCTAATGTCCGACGCAACCACTACGTCTTGTTCTTCACTGCGCCAAGATGTGAGAGGGGGTGGATGCTGCTTAGCCTTCCTCCACATTAGGCGAACGTCCATCTTGGCCATCTCAAGTATCTTGCTATGTCTCGTGAGTTATAGGCCCTACATATTTATGTTGGGTTTATTGGTAAAAATTACAGTTTTTCCAACTGGCTTGAAACAGTTTGTTCCTAATAGAAAGCTTTGAATAGAGCTTTAAAAAGTGTTTGTTTGTTTATTGGTGAGTTATTCTTTTTTCTTGTTGACATTCGTCTTTCTTTCTTGTTGACATTCGTCTTTCTTTCTTGTTCACATTCGTCTTTCTTTCTTGTTGACTCGTCTTTCATTATATTTTCACAACCCCGGGAATATAAATATTTAATTTTGTTTTCAGTAAAAGTTTAAATTTGTGAATACGCAAATTAATCCGTGTGCAGACGTTGAGTAAATGCTAGTCTTGTTAGATAAAGGAGAAAGATAAACATCACTTCGGGGAACCAGAAAGAAAGCGGTGCGCAACCGCTGTACATGCAAGCCATGATTCAAAATTCAACAAAAAAACAACTGGCTTTTCTGTTCCCACTGTAATCATACTCTAATTACGACTTGCAACTCCACTCTAAATGTTGCAGTGAGAAGAGAAAAATGGAGATTTGATTAAATCATAAAGGTAGATGACCGTGAAATGGAGGATGTTAAAATGATCTGATTTCTCAATTCTGATCGCTGATTAAAGAAAGTAAGTGATTTGATCAAATCCTTCCAATGTTTTAGTGAGTAAATGAATTAGCTGGTTATTTAGTGTTACATATTTCTTTTCCTCTCTAGTTCCGAATCAATCGCAAGCCTTTGCTTATCCTCCATTTAAGACGATTGTGAAATTGACAATCCGCCTTAAAACTCAACATACAAACATTTTCCGTTTTGAATTAAACCAATAATCTATATCTCTTATCTGTTTTGTATGCTTATTTATTACTCTTCTCCCTGTTATGTTTATATGTTCATATTGTTGTGATGTTCTGCCTCTGTGGTAGGACTTGCATTGCTCTCAGTGTTTGTTAAGCTCCCTTTCTTTCCCAACATAAATGATTTACATGGAATTAAATCATTGTACGTTTTCTCCAGGGTATGTCCTTCTCCTCTCCTTCTTTCTCTTGCTAAGTCTCCCTATGTCCGTCTCACTCTCTCTTTTTGTTTTGACCTCGTCTCTCTCTCTTTCTCTCTCACTTCTCTCTCTCTCTCTCTCTCTCTCTCTCTCCTTACCCCGTCTCTCTCTACATCTAATTCTATTTGAGAATAAAATTTATTTCAAATAGTTTTCCAGTAAGATATACTGTCTTTCGTAAAAAAGATGCTCTAAAAATTAAAAAGTGTGTTCCCTTTATCTTATCATTTTGTTTTTATTTTGAGCGTTTCCTAACGCCTGCTTTGTTTTAAACTTCAGATTTATTGGGACAAGTGTTTTCTTTCCTTTTAACGCAGGCTTATTTCTACTTCCTAAAGCAAAACTCATTGGGTCGGTCGGTCGGGTAATGCAATAGGTTACGCACTAAAGTTGACACATTTAAATCCTTATAGTCCTTGTGTTGGGTGCTTTTTTCTCACAGATTCGTGGAAGCTATACACATGCACCAGTGGCTCTACAGATCTAGAGGCCTACATTTACCGTTGCGTAGAGATACGTAGTTTACCTTTGTATGTACTTGACAAAATATCACACCAATGATAATAAGGAAATGAAACATAAACCATGGTTAGCCTAGAGGATAACAAAAAAGCCTTGAAATGTGTCGCGTGACGAAATATAAACAAATTATTCAATGTTAGATTTTATTGCCACCAGACATTGGTAAATTCTTGTACTTTCCAATCTCCCGTGCTAAGCCTCCAACAAAACAGTCATTAGGGAATTTTATAATACAATAAAATTTACGGTATTTAGCTTGAGGAACCAGTTTTAAACTTTTAAAAACATCAAAAAGAAAAAAAAATCCTAAAAAACCAAGGAAACAGGAATAACGTCTTGTTTTAAAAATGTAGTTAAATGCAACAATTAAAAGGCCTTAAACACTCTTCCGACTACAGCACTAACTTCCAAGTGCAGGAATTCCTCGTGGTCAATTACCTCTGATTGCCCTATACAAATTTTACAATTGTATACAATTCTACAAGAAATGTCTACCTCACTCGTGCAGAGAATAGACAGCTTCTGCTGACTCCAGCAAACAGCTATTTCTACAAGAGCTTTTAATTTTTTCCTGCACATTAAATGCGTTTGTGTAGTCCATAAACATAAAAACTTGGAATTTTTTCAAGATCTGCCATTTCGCAGACAGGCATCACCAGGCCACCTAAATAAATTCTGTCTTACAGCAGAACAATGGGAAAAGTAAGCCGCATATAATTCCTTGTAATTCAGGAAATCGAACATGGATAAGATAGTCATGAATCTCCCTAAGTGCAAGAAAATATTCACACTCTTATCCATATCTTGTTTATGACTTTCCCACATTTTCAGGCGAGCTTTATCTAAGTGTTTTGCCTTAAAACACAAAACACTTCAAGACAAGCCTTCGATTGTATCTGAGTTTACCGTTGATTAGCCTCTGTTGCAAACGCTTCAGTGTCATGAAATGTCCAACATCGATATATCGTTATCATCGTGTGGGTGAAGACGAATCTTTCCCTACCAAATACAAAATGGCCGTCACAAAGAGGTAAACAATGATCATTGCGCTTTCTTTCCATTACGCTTTTAAAGCCTTAATCAGAGCACTTTAAGAAAATCTAGAATCCAAAGTAGTACAACAACCATATTTTCCTGTCAAAGCTTTCAATGTGTTTTATAAAGACCGAATTTTGTTCAAAGACGATAATCTATTCATTAGTAATGAATGTGAATGGATTTGTAGGCTAAAAATGACGGTATTTATACTGTCCCAACGCGTTACCGATATTGCAAACTAAAGTTATAACTTAGTCCTCAGGAGATGGAAAGTTATAATAAATCTTGACAGTGAAGACCAAAAGTTAAAAACTTTTACAAAAAATAACCTCATTTTATAACACAAGAAACTTTATTAAACCCCGATGTCTTTATAAATCATATCTCTATGTTATACTGTAGCTGCATTACAATATAGCCTATCTAGTATACGGGCAGGTTAGGTTTGATTTGAAAAGAAATGGAGTTTCATATCGTAAGCTAACACCAAATTGGAGGCCATTTCAGCCTATTAGCTTACATTAAGAATCTTTTTAATATTTATTTTTTAATAACATTTAGCGTTAGCCAATATTTTATAGCTATATTGTAATGTAGTAGAACATTGTGTTATGTTTTATAAAGAAGCTTTGAATTTATAAAACTTTGTGCATGTTATAAAGTGTAAAAGGGTTAATTTTCCGCCAATTTTAGTTTTTGTGCCGTCATCACCAAGTATTGTGATGTTTTCTTTGTTCTACGCCACCGTCCTCAAGTATAATTTTTTTTTATCGGTGACGTGTGGGACTATAAAAATAGTAACATTGTGGATGTAATTAGGTAATTACATAAATATCTCGAGTTGGAGAAAAAAATTATAACTCGTACAGTCAAGACTTGCTCTGTAGATATGCTTTCATTTATATTGTCTGTATTTTAAAAAGTTTCAATATCGCCTAAGTCTGTTTGAAAACGTCTTTATCTGAATTTTGAACGAAATAATTAACTTTTAATGTGTTTATTACAAAACACACTTTAAAATTAAAATCTATTTTTGAATATTTTTAATCACATCGGCCACGCCCAACCAAAGTATGTTCCTGAAATACCTCTGAAGGCATTTTTGGTACACACCTCTAATTACCCACATAAAGGAAGTAGGTAAAATTTAATTGAACAGGCAAAATATTCGGTACAAAACAAGGCAATATATTCTGAGGAGGAAAAGCTGTGCTTAGTTTTCACAGAAAGATCATTAAATATGTTGTTTATTGAATCGTCATTATTAACTGTTATTTCCTTCTTTTAAACACGTTTACGATGACTTATAGGAAATTATTAACAAGTGTAACCCAATATGCGGGAAGTGACGAAATGCTTCCTTTTTTAAAAGGAAACAACTTTACCTTCTTTAAATTCCGATACATAATGCTCTACCCTTTCATCCAAGACATCCCACCACATGCATGTAATCTAAAACACATGACATAAACTGTGTCTACTTATGATCATCTACTGCTTCTCTCCGGGCTGGAGCCCAGATATTTACAGTCTTAGTAATCCCTTCCAACCTCCGCTTGAAAAAATAATTAATTTTTTCGCTCAATATTGTTGTTAGGATGGTATATTTGAAATGAGCACAGTATTACGATAATAATGATAGCAAACTGGAAATAAAAATATTTGAAAACTGAATAAAAAAATTTAATGACTTCAAATAGGTATAATAAAAAAATGAAAATAATACAAAATCTTAATGATCAGCAGTAAATTAAAACGCATCAGTAAGTAAGCGCATCATAAAGCAAACGCAATATTTTACTTGATTTTTTCATTTAGTTACAAAGCAATTATTGGTCATTGTTTTCTATGAAAAAACAACCACAGTTTATGAATCAACCACTAAAATGCTAAAATCCATTCAACAAAGACAATTTAAGATATTGTTGAGGGTGTGCCAATGGTGGTGAACTACAGTGGTATGTTTTTACACTTCAAGTAAAAGCTGAAATGTACCACAGGAAGTATTATCCTAAAATTCCAGTATCCTAAATTGCGTAACGGATATTTTAGTTATTTTGAAAGCAAACCTTTTGTTAAAAACAAAATATACAGTGCTAACGCTAGCAATGGTACACTACGCGCCAAAGTTTTACTCGTCATGCAACGCCAGATCGTTACACTAGCCTGTTGTTACGCTAGAGCATGTGGGAACGAATAAAGCTAATAACAAGTTTATGAATTTTCCTTTGACTTAACGCACTCTTGTTCTCAGCGTCTAGGGTTTATTAAGATAGACATGCAAGACTGAAGGAAGTAATTCCTAAACACGCAATAACTATTTTAAACAATTCGTCAGAAGCAGATAAATTCATGTGGAGGATCAGGCTAATATTGAAGTCATCACTATTTCTCATATTATTAAAAGTAACTAGACTTCATATGATTGAAATAGCTTGAGAAAGCCAGGGTAGAGCTACCTTATTTGAGCCATGGGTTATTCAAGGAGAGGACAAAATTACAACCACCACAAGGTATTCAAGGAGAGGACTACACTACAACCTAAATAAGGTATTCAAGGTGAGCGCTACACTACAATCACCATAAAGTATTCTAAGAGAGGGCTACATTACAACCTAAATAAGGTATTCAAAGAGAGCACAACACTACAATCACCATAAGGAATTTAAGGATAGTACTACACTACAACCTAAATAAGGTATTCAAAGAGAGGACTACACTATAACCTAAATAAGGTATTCAAGGTGAGGGTTACACTACAACCTAAATAAGGTATTCAAAGAGAGCGCAACACTACAACCACCATAGGGTATTTACGGATAATGTTAAACTACAACCAAAAAAAGGAAAAGAAGGTTAGCGCTACACTACTTAAATAAGGTATTCAAAGACAGCGCCACCCTACAACCACCATAATGTATTTAAGGATAGTGCTGCACTACAACCCAAATAAGGTATTTAAGGATAGTGTTACATCACAACCTAATAAAGTATTCAAGAAGTATTCTCTCAAGGAGAGGGCTACACTACAAACTCAATAAGGTACTCAAGGAGACCTCTACACTATACCCACCATAAGGTATTCAAGGAGAGTGGTACACTACAACCTCCATAAATTGTTTAAATTTAAACACTAAAACCTAAATAAAGTATTCAATGTGATCGTCACACTACAACATCTACAATGTATTCAAGGAAGGAGATACACTTCAACCTCCATAAGGTATTCAAGGAGAGCGTTAAACTACAACCACCATAAGTTATTCAAGGAGAGTGCTACACTACAAACGGCATAAGGTATTCAAGGATAGCAATACGCCAAAACCACTATATGGTACTCAAGGAGGACACTACACTTCAACCCCCTATTATTCTCACTTTGTACTCATGAAAAGCTGAGTATTTTACTAGGACAAAAAATACTGAGATCATTGCATGTTCAGACTAGTCACTAAACACAACAGTTACCCTAATACTAGGAGACGAGGTCCGTTGAGAACATTACTTGTAGAGACTAGTCATTAAACACAACAGTTACTTTAGTACTAGGAGACAAGGTCCGCTGAGAACATTACTTGGACAGACTAGTCATTAAACACAACAGTTACTTTAGTATTAGGAGACAAGGTCCGCTGAGAACATTACTTGGACAGACTAGTCATTAAACACAACAGTTACTTTAGTACTAGGAGACAAGGTCCGCTGAGAACATTACTTGGACAGACTAGTCATTAACACACAACAGTTACTTTAGTACTAGGAGACAAGGTCCGCTGAGAACATTACTTGGACAGACTAGTCATTAAACACAACAGTTACTTTAGTACTACAAGACAAGGTCCGCTGAGAACATTACTTGGACAGACTAGTCATTAAAAACAACAGTTACTTTAGTACTAGGAGACAAGGTCCGCTGAGAACATTACTTGGACAGACTAGTCATTAAACACAACAGTTACTTTAGTACTAGGAGACAAGGTCCTCTGAGAACATTACTTGGACAGACTAGTCATTAAACACAACAGTTACTTTAGTACTAGGAGACAAGGTCCGCTGAGAACATTACTTGGACAGACTAGTCATTAAACACAACAGTTACTTTAGTACTAGGAGACAAGGTCCGCTGAGAACATTACTTGGACAGACTAGTCATTAACACACAACAGTTACTTTAGTACTAGGAGACAAGGTCCGCTGAGAACATTACTTGGACAGACTAGTCATTAAACACAACAGTTACTTTAGTACTAGGAGACAAGGTCCGCTGAGAACATTATTTGGACAGACTAGTCATTAAACACAACAGTTACTTTAATACTAGGAGACAAGGTCCGCTGAGAACATTACTTGGACAGACTAGTCATTAAACACAACAGTTACTTTAGTACTAGGAGACAAGGTCCGCTGAGAACATTACTTGGACAGACTAGTCATTAAACACAACAGTTACTTTAGTACTAGGAGACAAGGTCCGCTGAGAACATTACTTGGACAGACTAGTCATTAAACACAACAGTTACTTTAGTACTAGGAGACAAGGTCCGCTGAGAACATTACTTGGACAGACTAGTCATTAAACACAACAGTTACTTTAGTACTAGGAGACAATGTCCGCTGAGAACATTACTTGGACAGACTAGTCATTAAACACAACAGTTACTTTAGTACTAGGAGACAAGGTCCGCTGAGAACATTACTTGGACAGACTAGTCATTAAACACAACAGTTACTTTAGTACTAGGAGACAAGATCCGTTGAGAACATTACTTGGACAGACTAGTCATTAACACACAACAGTTTCTTTAGTACTAGGAGACAAGGTCCGCTGAGAACATTACTTGGACAGACTAGTCATTAAACACAACAGTTTAAGTAGTGCTAGGAGACAAGGTCCGATGAGAACATTACTTGGACAGACTAGTCATTAAACACAACAGTTACTTTAGTACTAGGAGACAAGGTCCGCTGAGAACATTACTTGGACAGACTAGTCATTAAACACAACAGTTACTTTAGTACTAGGAGACAATGTCCGCTGAGAACATTACTTGGACAGACTAGTCATTAAACACAACAGTTACTTTAGTACTAGGAGACAAGGTCCGCTGAGAACATTACTTGGACAGACTAGTCATTAAACACAACAGTTACTTTAGTACTAGGAGACAAGATCCGTTGAGAACATTACTTGGACAGACTAGTCATTAACACACAACAGTTTCTTTAGTACTAGGAGACAAGGTCCGCTGAGAACATTACTTGGACAGACTAGTAATTAAACACAACAGTTTAAGTAGTGCTAGGAGACAAGGTCCGATGAGAACATTACTTGGACAGACTAGTCATTAAACACAACAGTTACTTTAGTACTAGGAGACAAGGTCCGCTGAGAACATTACTTGGACACACTAGTCATTAAACACAACAGTTACTTTAGTACTAGGAGACAAGGTCCGCTGAGAACATTACTTGGACAGACTAGTCATTAAACACAACAGTTACTTTAGTACTAGGAGACAAGGTCCGCTGAGAACATTACTTGGACAGACTAGTCATTAAACACAACAGTTACTTTAGTACTAGGAGACAAGGTCCGCTGAGAACATTACTTGGACAGACTAGTCATTAAACACAACAGTTACTTTAGTACTAGGAGACAATGTCCGCTGAGAACATTACTTGGACAGACTAGTCATTAAACACAACAGTTACTTTAGTACTAGGAGACAAGGTCCGCTGAGAACATTACTTGGACAGAGTAGTCATTAAACACAACAGTTACTTTATACTAGGAGACAAGGTCCGCTGAGAACATTATTTGTACAGACTCTTCATGACAGCAGTTCCTTCTTAGTATTTAAATAAAACGTATTTTGATTTTTCGTAGTCTATGGCGTCTGAATACAACTCTTCTTACAAATTGAAGTACAGTTTCGGTTTTACATTTTCTCAGGTTTCTTGAATATATGAAAACAATTATTAAATTCTGTTGAATAATAAATCTACAATAGAAAGATAAATAATGATCTCAATATGTTAAGCATTATACATAAATGGCAATGTGATAAAAAGTAAATGCGTAAAAATGAATTTATTTATATTTTGATGTTACAGATGGCATCACTAGATGTTATAACTTAACGAAGTTTTAAACACCTGATGATGTTTACTGTGTTCGAAGAACGAATATAAGGGTTTTGTTAATACCCTTAGCTTCGTAAAAGGAACGAATGTTCCGAAACCGCGTCAGCTAGTAAGCCATTACGTATTCACTTAGTGAAGTACCTTCTAATTATAGTATATGAAGGTTTTGTTAATAATCCAATGTTTTTAGTTAAGATTTTTTGTTTTTACATTATAACTAAATATGGAATTAATTTTTGACGTGAAATATTCTGAACGTCATGGCTAGTTCGGTCCACGATGTGCTAAATGAACTTTTGTCAATTCTATTGCCTCGTCCCCATAATAGGAACTTTAAGGTGCCGATGCCGAAAATGGCCATGAAATTTTTGAGAGCTGAAAGCATGGGCAAAAAAAAAACAGGTTTGTCCTCGATATCCTGAACTGTAGAAATGAAGAGGTGTAGTGGAGAGATGTCGTGGGAAAGACGATCTTTGATACTCGACCAGATATGGAAATGTAGAAGAAAAATATTCCTTTGAAATAGCCTGTAATCATATTATCTGTTTTACAATAATTCCCAATGTACAAACCTTCAATTGTTGTTTTTAACATACGTATAGTGTCTGTAACAATGTTTGGAGGGAGGAATTCCCGCCACAACTACGCAGATCAGCTGGAAATGTTATTTAAATTCATTCACGACAACACTGTCTATCCAGCAGGTGCATTTAATGGTTACAAAACCATTGCTTCCTCTAATTACTTGACAGCCTATAACAGCCTTTGTCGTCAAGCCTCCTGGGATCTACTCAAACAGAATTTGCCTCCGGAGAAATCAGTGTCAACAATGAATCGCATTACTCAAAAAATTTTAAACTTTACAAAAAACAACAGATTAAAGCTGTGTAAGCCCATAAACGAGAAAATAGAATGGACAATACACATCGACAACAAGAAAGAAAAATTCACCTTTAAATAATGGAAATATATTTGTTCCATGGAGTGTATTAGAAAGTTTTATCAAGAACAGACGATTTTATCCCAGATAATCACTGACCTAGGGTCGCAAAGTATCGTGAAGTACTTTAGTAATCTATCAACAACGATGGTATAAGGGATGAAAAAACGCCAGTAACAATACAAGCAGTGAATTACGCGGGCAAGAAACATCTATATTCATTGGCTACAGCTATTTACTAATGTAAGACCTACATATTGAGAAATATCGAAGATTGCCAGAAAATCACGCTGATTTATATTATAACACGCTATGGA
>JBAIZL010000003.1:43535260-43560260 GCA_036971475.1 Prosapia bicincta
CATGATTTTTACATGCAAATCATTATTTTTATAGTTTATATATTATTTTTATAGTTTTTGCAATTTGTATTTTTCTTTCGAAATATTGTTTGAAAATATGTACACTAACTATGTGTGTGTGTGTATTTGTGTGTGTGTGTGTGTGTGTGTGTGTGTGTGTGTGTATTTGTGTGTGAGTTTGTGTGTGTGTGTGTGTGTATGTGTGTATTTGTGTGTATGTGTGTGTGTGTATTTGTGTGTGTGTGTGTGTGTGTGTATGTGTGTGAGTGTGTGTGTGTGTGTGTGTGTGTGTGTATACGTGTGTGTGTATGTGTGTGTGTATGTGTGTGTGTGTGTGTGTGTGTGTGTGTGTGTGTGTGTGTGTGTGTGTGTGTGTGTGTGTGTGTGTGTGTGTGTGTGTGTGTGTGTGTGTGTGTGTGTGTGTGTGTGTGTGGTGTGCGGTGTGTGTGTGTGTGTGTGTGTGTGTGTGTGTGTGTGTGTGGTGTGTGTGTGTGTGTGCGTGTGTGCGTGTGTGTGTGTGTGTGTGTGTGTGTGTGTGTGTGTGTGTGTGTGTAAGTGTGTGTGCGGTGTGTGTGTGTGTGCGGTGTGTGTGTGCGCGCGCGTGTGTGTGTGTGTGTGGTGTGTGTGTGTGTGTGTGTGTGTGTGTGTGTGTGTGTGTGTGTGTGTGTGTGTGTGTGTGACAGGGAGAGAGATTAGAGTTATCAAAGTTCTAAATCAGTTGGAAATTTTAGAATGGTAAAAGAACAGTGAAACCAGAAACATTTCCATACCTCTCCAGAATTAGCATTAGCACAATGCTCCCATTATTTCTGCATCATACAGGGGGCTACGCCGCCATGAGAAGCTAATGATATTGGGTCAGGACTAAAATGAACCAGGATGGGTTTTCAAACCTCAAATCTCTCAATATACAAAAGTTTTTGAAAGAAAACATACACAGCCACGATGTTTGTTGAAAGATTTCCTCCTAATCAGAGATAATTGCGCTGAAAATAAACTTTTCCTGTTTTTTTATTTTAGGAATTACTTGTTATTTGTTTAAACTTTTATAATTAACTTTGTATAATACTAATTTAGACACTTGAGATAATGAATTAAATTTCCTTCTATTTACTTCGTTTCACAAACATCCTTTCCCTTAAACTACAATGTCTATGGAGATATGTTTTTAATAGTAATAGTGTTATAATGTGTTTATTGTATTAGCTTTAAAGGCCCCAAATAAGGAGGTATTGAGGAATTACATAAACAGTATTGTCTGATAAGATAAAAAATATAAAAACATAACTTCCAAAACATAATACCTCCTTCTTTGCACTTTTCGTCCATACATAACAAAAAATAATTGATAAATAAATAAATTCCAGCGGCATCTAAATTTATAAAAGATGAACTGACTGACCGATTCATAACTATCGGAGTGCGTTAACTGTAATAGATACAGACTGGAAATTTGGAGAGCAACTTTGTTTGGTAATGTAGAGGAGTGGCAAGAAAAGATTTAGCAAATTTTAAGGTGTTATAAAAAAACATCTTGTCATACAACACAGGTGCAGTTATAGGCTCATGTAAACGGTTAACTGTTTTAAACTCGGTAAACAGCAATTGAACAGAACAGCGGCCTTTGAATTACGTTAGCGATCAGCTGTTGGAAAATTAATGAGATTATGTTTTATCTACTGTTATTATAAAAATGGAAACGGTTCAGGTAAATGGTAATGGTGAACGTATAACTGCTGTAGTTCCTATTGTGGGCATTGGTGCCTGTCTAATCTATCATTGTCTGGCTACATCGTGCCTAACACACTGGAAGAATACGCCGTACAAAACTGGGATAGATTTGGTGCTTTTTGTCATGATTGTTGAGACTTGAATCAGTGAACACTTTTAGTTTTATGTTACGGGTGTAAGTTACTTTTTAAACATTTTTATAAATAAACTCTTTGTAGGTTTTTATTAATAATTGCATTAAATAATGATATTTTAAATTAGTATTGTCAGTTGCCATAGATAAATAAAAAAAACCTAAAATAACACAAAAATGTGTATAATAAGGTTATGTGGGAGAATAAAAATCATATGTTGCTGTGATATCATAAATATTGTTAAATAACGTTGTTCTTTGAGAGTTTATAATAGGCATTGTGTTAAACGACTTCCTTTAGTGAAAAACCGGTAGTTTAAGATGATTTCATGCCAATGTTTAAAGTTCAAAGCCATGCATAACATTTGGCTTTTCGGTAGTTCGGTACCAGATCGTAAAAAAAAATAAACATTTATTGCAAATATATTTTGTAGGGGCGGTGACGGTGGCACTAGTCGGGTATAAAATGCAAGAATAATTTAAAATAATACATTTCTGTTGTACTGAGGACTTTTTTATATCTTTGCAAGATTTAGTTCTATCTTGATATTTTGGAGCTCTAAAGTCGTTCCTAAAATTTATTATTTATCCTAGTTTTTTGTTAAACTTCTGGATGGAAAATTCACAAATATCCTCTTACCCAGAAACTTTAGTCTAAAATGGTCGATTGTTTGTTTTGAAATTGTAATAACATTTAGAAAGTGTTTGATGTGTAAAATTTGTTACATTTTCCGTTTCCCCTAGTATATGTATAAGTATGTGACTTTTCAACAATCTCATTTTTCTTAGCAATGTCGTTTCCTCTGTAAACAATTCTGATAACCGCACACAGTTCTATTTACTACAGAAAGCTATTTTTACTGTAGACAGTTCTGACTATTGCAGACAGTTCTGTTTACCGCACACAGTTCTATTTACTGCAACCAGTTCTGTTTACGGCAACAGTTTTATTTAGCGCAGACAGTTCTGTTTACAGTAACACTTCTATTCACTGCAGATAGCTTTGTTAACTGTAGACAAATCTGCCTACCGCACACACTTCTATTTACTGCAGACAGTAATGTTTGTATGCATTCCATATTTTTAAATTTACGCAGTAAGATTGGAACGGGCAACAAAATTAAAATAATAATAACTTGGTATTGGGATAGAAGGCAATTATGGCGGGTGGTACCAAACCGGTCCGATGGTCAAAATACAGTATTCCAATTTTTTCTGCTTAAAAAGGGTTGAAGTGGTGCGATGGCTACTGAACAGGTAGGTTGAGATATCACGGGAGGGTTATCCAAGTACTCCTAAGCTGCCCCAACCTCTACACTCACGGACACAAGCCAGTTCTCCTCTTTTAAGTCACGGTAAACGTTACTTGTGAACTGAAAAATTGTATGATGTTTTCTATGTTGAATGAGTAATAACCTAACTTAACAATTATTGCATTAGTTTATTCATGTTGATCATGTTTGTTCCCGTCGGTACAGTTCGACCTCCCTACTTGGTGGATTAACACATTCGGCCGAATTCGACTACACTCCCTTAGGACTTCACCTGGACAAGGTGGCTTACCTGTAGAAACCCTCACAAGCGAGAAAAACTGTGTTCACCGGTACACTGATTAATAAAGGAGTAGTAATTGAAATAAAAATGTAGTGCTAACGTGGAAAATAGCATAGTTTTTTTTAAAACTAGCTAGAGTAAAAATTATGAAATTTACAGGAATTTTAAACTTATGAACCAAAATCAAGTCAGTTGTAAGACTTTGGTTTTTACATGGAAAATGTATTTATTAATTATGGATTACAAATATTTGTTTCAGAAATATACAATCTTTTGTGTATTTTAAAAATTATGTATGATGTTTCTAGAATGCAATTAACATTTTCTCCACGTTTTTAATAGCAAATGGCCGGATAAATAGTGTAGCCTACAAGTTGCAATTAAAATTCAGAACTGACAATTACAAACGTAGGAGCAGTATCATGTGAAACCTCAAGTAATTATGCAGTGGCCTTAGGTTTGGCAAGATCTCAACCAAAACTGAGGTAAATACTAGTAACCCGTAATTACCACATTTTTCGGTTTACCTTTTGGTTAGAGAGGCTAATTAAAAGTTAAAAACAATTAAAGTAGAATTACATACATAATAATAAACTATAATACACAATCAATATTTATTTTGTTATATGATTTCAATCAGAAAATTGTAATTATCAGTGAACATAACTAGAAGAAATTCGAAACTATATAATTCTCAACTTGTAAAATTATATTTTGTGTAAGCCTACTCATTGAAGGTAGCAATGAATATGTCGTTGCGTATGAGAAATCAAACTTTCAATTGTTAGTTGATTTTAATTATTGTCTTCTTTAAATATTCACAACCTTTGGTACAAAATAGAAATGATTAGAACTATGAAATTATAAAACCCAAAGGAAGACAAATAACACATTTATACTGTGATCAAACTTATGTTTTAAAACTAATGATAACTCGACTTGTGTTATTGATTATATATTTATAAGAGTAAAATTAACACACACACACACAACACACTTACAAATATATATATATATATATATATATATATATATATATATATATATATATATATATATATATATATTAGAATTTCTTCTAATTATGTTCACTTATAATTACAATTTTCTGATTGAAATCATAAGACAAAATAAATATTGATTGTGTATTATAGTTTATTATTATCTAAGTAATTGTACTTTAATTGTTTTAAACTTTTAATTAGCCTCTCTAATATATATATTAGAGGAAATACAAATACAAGAATAATTTATTGAATCATACAATTTAAAACGTTTCGTTGGGAAACAGTACTAACATCATCAGGAATAATATAGACATTCTTTTATTATTCGTGATGATGTTAGTACTGTTTCCCAACGAAAGGTTTTGAATTGTATGATTCAAAAAAATGTTCTCGTATTTGTATTTCCTCTATTTTTTCCATTATTACACAAGAATACATATCTATACTAATATATAAAAATCGAATGGTGTCTGTTTGTGTGTGTGTGTGTGTGTGTTTGTTTGTTCCTCAATCACGTAAATATTACTTTACCCATTGAGCTGTTATTTTACATAGACATTCTTAGTCTCACTGGTTCATATATAGGTATATTTTTATTCAGAAATTCCGTCAGGGCACCGCCCTACGGGCCTTGAAAACCCTCTTAACACTTAAATTTCTAAACTCCATTTTATACTTTGATTGCCTTTATCTGCTGTTAATTATCTGTAACAGTCACTTTTAAGTAGCTGATAGTAATTGATGGTTATTCATCTTTCTAGGTTAGTTTACAAATGTTATGTTACAAGCAGAAGTTTTTCCATCCCTTGGTTTTCAAGACTATGGTCAGTAAGTTTATAGTTGGTTATATTTGTTGAAAACTAATCTATACTATTATTTAAAAGTCTATTGGTGTCTGTTTGTGTGTTACTTAATCACGTAAAAACTACTGGACCCATTGAGCTGAAATTAGGTACTTATTTCCCGCTCCCACGTGTTCGATTTTAGCAAAAAAATTATACTGGGCAACGAGAAAGTCATCAGAGATACGAAAAAAATTATAAAAACTCTCGCTCACGCCCCTAAAGTTTATAGTTCTGGAGCTATATTCCTCCTGAATATTAGGCTTTCAATGTAGCCTAATTCCTCCCAAAAGTGGTGCTAATAGTGATAGTAAAAATGCACATTGTCCACCCGCAATACAATGCATATAAAATGAATCACACACGTTTAACCAAATGTACACATTTAAGGCTAAATAGAGATCACGTGGCGAAGTATTACACCGTGGAAGTAGACTTTTAATTAGTAGTGTTGTATAAAATTACAACCAAATATCCTGACTCGACACTATACAGGTATATTTTAATATAGGTTTATAATATTGTATAAAATTACAACCAAATCTACCGTAACGGGATACTTTACAGGTAGGCCTATATCTAAATATATGTATACTTGGTTCGGTGCGCTGTTGATACGCGGACGTAGTACTTATTACTCCACAATGAATTTTTACTTTAATTTCCAGCTTTCAACTTTAATTTGATAAAAATGTTATTTATTTCCCTGAGCGAGAGTTTTCATTATTATTTTTCGTATTCCTGATGACTTTCTGCGTCGCCCGGTATAATTTTTCTTCTATCGAACATGTGGGGAACGGGAAATAAATACCTGAAATTTTACATGGACATTCTTAGGGGTCCTGGTTAACACATAGGCCTATTTTTATTTAGAAAATTCGTCAGGGCACTGCCCTACTGGCCTTGGAAACTTCCTTAATTGTAGGTTTATATACTATATTTTGATAAATACAAATCATATCAATACAAATATTCGTCAACCCCGTACGAAGGACGGGTACTCTGCTAGTCTTATGTATATAAAGTTGGATACCACTTCACTTGCAATAGGTGAAGCTTCAAGTATTATTATTTTTTTATAACCGAATATATATTTCTTGTAGTTATACTGTAATGCACTATAACGCCTTGATCTGTTTTATAAAGAATTGTTGAGTTTATATATATTTTAAAGTAAGCCTAACCTACTCGGATGTTTTGTTGCAACATTGTAAGTCATAAGGCTTTATTTCATAAAGAAATCTTGTGTCGGTACAGTTGTGTGTGTTTTTTAAAGTAAGGATAAAGTGAATTGTTTTCAAAAAATGTAAGTTTTGCGGCTAAATAATTTATTTTCCCCTATTTCTAAGTACATCTTCATCACCTGGTTTTATTCGTGTTTGCATTGGTGAAGTATAGGTTCAATATAAATGTATTAAAAAATATTGTCAAAAAAGAGTTACATTTAAAATATAATTTGAAAAAGATTACTAAGTAATTTCTTTTGACGTTTTCCACCCTCATGAACATAATACTTTAAAATAATAAAAATACTTCATAACATTTAACTACACTAACAATATCGGATTATGTGAGACCTGGCTCATTTCTCTCCGTATTTGAACTCAGCTAAATTTCATTCACTCACACAGTTTTACATTCAGTGTTTGTCTGAGAGCAGTTCAATGGAAACCTGATATTACTCAATCGAAAAATTATATTTCCGGTTGACGTTCGGTATAAATTGTGATGATTGCGCGACTGGTGGAAAACTGGTGCCCCAGCCTTGAAGTCTGCCTTGAACGTCAGAGGCGTGCACAAGGTCTCGCTGGTAAACACGGTGTCGGATGATTTAATCGCACAGAAAGACCCGCCTAATTGAATAAAGTTATTAATTGACTCGCTAAACTTTTAATTGGCTCGATTGGTTTAAATATAAATGTTATTATTTGTTTAACTATTAAGGCAACGTCCAGTTCATTCAGTTATTAATATTTTGTAGTTATAAGGCGATTAGCGAGTATAACTAGTCCCATCTGCAAAGAGATAAAACCAGCCGGTAGAGGTTTTAAGGGGTTTCCTGCCACTGGCATGTCGTGCGGATAATCGCGCCCGCCAAGCTGACCTGATTTCTATCCTAGACGTTATAGAAACGTTTCTAGCCTATATACCATCTTATAAGAAGGGAGTGTATAGGGAAGATTAAATACAATTAGATAATATGATTAAGGAAAGGTCTTTTTCTGGAAATAGGGGAAAATTATTGCTTTTACGCCTAGGGTTGCTTGCTTACCTGATATAGTTTCTAGCCTTCACACCCTCTTATAAGAAAGGAGTGTATAGGGAAGACTAAATACAATTAGATAATATGATTAAGGAAAGGTCTTTTTCTGGAAATAGGGGAAAATTATTGCTTTTACGCCTAGGGTTGCTTGCTTACCTGATATAGTTTCTAGCCTTCACACCCTCTTATAAGAAAGGAGTGTATAGGGAAGACTAAATACAATTAGATAATATGATTAAGGAAAGGTCTTTTTCTGGAAATAGGGGAAAATTATTGCTTTTACGCCTAGGGTTGCTTGCTTACCTGATATAGTTTCTAGCCTTCACACCCTCTTATAAGAAAGGAGTGTATAGGGAAGACTAAATACAATTAGATAATATGATTAAGGAAAGGTCTTTTTCTGGAAATAGGGGAAAATTATTGCTTTTACGCCTAGGGTTGCTTGCTTACCTGATATAGTTTCTAGCCTTCACACCCTCTTATAAGAAAGGAGTGTATAGGGAAGACTAAATACAATTAGATAATATGATTAAGGAAAGGTCTTTTTCTGGAAATAGGGGAAAATTATTGCTTTTACGCCTAGGGTTGCTTGCTTACCTGATATAGTTTCTAGCCTTCACACCCTCTTATAAGAAAGGAGTGTATAGGGAAGACTAAATACAATTAGATAATATGATTAAGGAAAGGTCTTTTTCTGGAAATAGGGGAAAATTATTGCTTTTACGCCTAGGGTTGCTTGCTTACCTGATATAGTTTCTAGCCTTCACACCCTCTTATAAGTAAGGAGTGTATAGGGAAGACTAAATACAATTAGATAATATGATTAAGGAAAGGTCTTTTTCTGGAAATAGGGGAAAATTATTGCTTTTACGCCTAGGGTTGCTTGCTTACCTGATATAGTTTCTAGCCTTCACACCCTCTTATAAGAAAGGAGTGTATAGGGAAGACTAAATACAATTAGATAATATGATTAAGGAAAGGTCTTTTTCTGGAAATAGGGGAAAATTATTGCTTTTACGCCTAGGGTTGCTTGCTTACCTGATATAGTTTCTAGCCTTCACACCCTCTTATAAGAAAGGAGTGTATAGGGAAGACTAAATACAATTAGATAATATGATTAAGGAAAGGTCTTTTTCTGGAAATAGGGGAAAATTATTGCTTTTACGCCTAGGGTTGCTTGCTTACCTGATATAGTTTCTAGCCTTCACACCCTCTTATAAGAAAGGAGTGTATAGGGAAGACTAAATACAATTAGATAATATGATTAAGGAAAGGTCTTTTTCTGGAAATAGGGGAAAATTATTGCTTTTACGCCTAGGGTTGCTTGCTTACCTGATATAGTTTCTAGCCTTCACACCCTTTTATAAGAAAGGAGTGTATAGGGAAGACTAAATACAATTAGATAATATGATTAAGGAAAGGTCTTTTTCTGGAAATAGGGGAAAATTATTGCTTTTACGCCTAGGGTTGCTTGCTTACCTGATATAGTTTCTAGCCTTCACACCCTCCTATAAGAAAGGAGTGTATAGGGAAGACTAAATACAATTAGATAATATGATTAAGGAAAGGTCTTTTTCTGGAAATAGGGGAAAATTATTGCTTTTACGCCTAGGGTTGCTTGCTTACCTGATATAGTTTCTAGCCTTCACACCCTCTTATAAGAAAGGAGTGTATAGGGAAGACTAAATACAATTAGATAATATGATTAAGGAAAGGTCTTTTTCTGGAAATAGGGGAAAATTATTGCTTTTACGCCTAGGGTTGCTTGCTTACCTGATATAGTTTCTAGCCTTCACACCCTCTTATAAGTAAGGAGTGTATAGGGAAGACTAAATACAATTAGATAATATGATTAAGGAAAGGTCTTTTTCTGGAAATAGGGGAAAATTATTGCTTTTACGCCTAGGGTTGCTTGCTTACCTGATATAGTTTCTAGCCTTCACACCCTCTTATAAGAAAGGAGTGTATAGGGAAGACTAAATACAATTAGATAATATGATTAAGGAAAGGTCTTTTTCTGGAAATAGGGGAAAATTATTGCTTTTACGCCTAGGGTTGCTTGCTTACCTGATATAGTTTCTAGCCTTCACACCCTCTTATAAGAAAGGAGTGTATAGGGAAGACTAAATACAATTAGATAATATGATTAAGGAAAGGTCTTTTTCTGGAAATAGGGGAAAATTATTGCTTTTACGCCTAGGGTTGCTTGCTTACCTGATATAGTTTCTAGCCTTCACACCCTCTTATAAGAAAGGAGTGTATAGGGAAGACTAAATACAATTAGATAATATGATTAAGGAAAGGTCTTTTTCTGGAAATAGGGGAAAATTATTGCTTTTACGCCTAGGGTTGCTTGCTTACCTGATATAGTTTCTAGCCTTCACACCCTCTTATAAGAAAGGAGTGTATAGGGAAGACTAAATACAATTAGATAATATGATTAAGGAAAGGTCTTTTTCTGGAAATAGGGGAAAATTATTGCTTTTACGCCTAGGGTTGCTTGCTTACCTGATATAGTTTCTAGCCTGCACACCCTCTTATAAGAAAGGAGTGTATAGGGAAGACTAAATACAATTAGATAATATGATTAAGGAAAGGTCTTTTTCTGGAAATAGGGGAAAATTATTGCTTTTACGCCTAGGGTTGCTTGCTTACCTGATATAGTTTCTAGCCTTCACACCCTCTTATAAGAAGGGAGTGTATAGGGAAGATTAAATACAATTAGATAATATGATTAAGGAAAGGTCTTTTTCTGGAAATAGGGGAAAATTATTGCTTTTACGCCTAGGGTTGCTTGCTTACCTGATATAGTTTCTAGCCTTCACACCCTCTTATAAGAAAGGAGTGTATAGGGAAGACTAAATACAATTAGATAATATGATTAAGGAAAGGTCTTTTTCTGGAAATAGGGAAAAATTATTGCTTTTACGCCTAGGGTTGCTTGCTTACCTGATATAGTTTCTAGCCTTCACACCCTCTTATAAGAAAGGAGTGTATAGGGAAGACTAAATACAATTAGATAATATGATTAAGGAAAGGTCTTTTTCTGGAAATAGGGGAAAATTATTGCTTTTACGCCTAGGGTTGCTTGCTTACCTGATATAGTTTCTAGCCTTCACACCCTCTTATAAGAAAGGAGTGTATAGGGAAGACTAAATACAATTAGATAATATGATTAAGGAAAGGTCTTTTTCTGGAAATAGGGGAAAATTATTGCTTTTACGCCTAGGGTTGCTTGCTTACCTGATATAGTTTCTAGCCTTCACACCCTCTTATAAGAAAGGAGTGTATAGGGAAGACTAAATACAATTAGATAATATGATTAAGGAAAGTTCTTTTTCTGGAAATAGGGGAAAATTATTGCTTTTACGCCTAGGGTTGCTTGCTTACCTGATATAGTTTCTAGCCTTCACACCCTCTTATAAGAAGGGAGTGTATAGGGAAGATTAAATACAATTAGATAATATGATTAAGGAAAGGTCTTTTTCTGGAAATAGGGGAAAATTATTGCTTTTACGCCTAGGGTTGCTTGCTTACCTGATATAGGTTCTAGCCTTCACACCCTCTTATAAGAAAGGAGTGTATAGGGAAGACTAAATACAATTAGATAATATGATTAAGGAAAGGTCTTTTTCTGGAAATAGGGAAAAATTATTGCTTTTACGCCTAGGGTTGCTTGCTTACCTGATATAGTTTCTAGCCTTCACTCCCTCTTATAAGAAAGGAGTGTATAGGGAAGACTAAATACAATTAGATAATATGATTAAGGAAAGGTCTTTTTCTGGAAATAGGGGAAAATTATTGCTTTTACGCCTAGGGTTGCTTGCTTACGTGATATAGTTTCTAGCCTTCACACCCTCTTATAAGAAAGGAGTGTATAGGGAAGACTAAATACAATTAGATAATATGATTAAGGAAAGGTCTTTTTCTGGAAATAGGGGAAAATTATTGCTTTTACGCCTAGGGTTGCTTGCTTACCTGATATAGGTTCTAGCCTTCACACCCTCTTATAAGAAAGGAGTGTATAGGGAAGACTAAATACAATTAGATAATATGATTAAGGAAAGGTCTTTTTCTGGAAATAGGGAAAAATTATTGCTTTTACGCCTAGGGTTGCTTGCTTACCTGATATAGTTTCTAGCCTTCACACCCTCTTATAAGAAAGGAGTGTATAGGGAAGACTAAATACAATTAGATAATATGATTAAGGAAAGGTCTTTTTCTGGAAATAGGGGAAAATTATTGCTTTTACGCCTAGGGTTGCTTGCTTACGTGATATAGTTTCTAGCCTTCACACCCTCTTATAAGAAAGGAGTGTATAGGGAAGACTAAATACAATTAGATAATATGATTAAGGAAAGGTCTTTTTCTGGAAATAGGGGAAAATTATTGCTTTTACGCCTAGGGTTGCTTGCTTACCTGATATAGTTTCTAGCCTGCACACCCTCTTATAAGAAAGGAGTGTATAGGGAAGACTAAATACAATTAGATAATATGATTAAGGAAAGGTCTTTTTCTGGAAATAGGGAAAAATTATTGCTATTATGCCTAGGCTTGCTTGCTTATCTGATATCGACCTTCTCTCTAACGGGGCCGTAAAGACATTTCAATCCGTTTCACTCCTTTGTAACAGAATGGAAAGAAGAATAACCAAGGGTAAGTGGAATAAGCTGGGATTAAGGAAATGGTAGTTCGTAGGGGGAAAATATATTGCTCTATTTAGATAAATCTCTTCAATGTATTACCCTGATTATGCCATCACACGCAGGAAAAAATGCCAAAATGCCAATTTATGGTGTCATGAAACTTAAATTTAAACATAAGTTGAAAAAAAGTGAGCTAAATTTAAATACCATTCCAAATTTAACAGTTCTTAATGTAGATTTAAGTGCAATACAGGGGGGAATTTATTTGAGAAAGTGTTAAACTATCAATAGTTATAAAGTGGACGGTGATAGAATCAAACTTCAAATTTTCATCACCATTTACTACAAATAAATATTATTCTATGAGATTTCTTTCTAAGTTCGTTTTAAGCTTCATCCCCTACATTTGTTTTCTTATGGATGTAAGCAGTAGTTAATTTTAGGCTCTCTTTGCACCCTTCTCAAATACTCTATGTCTAAACCAACATACAACATTCTGTACGAACATTGAATACTTTTATGAAAGTGGTACCCATGTATGTTTACTAATAGTTCTCGCTTTACTATCAAATAGTTTAATATACACATTATCTTGAAGTTATAATTTTAATTTTCATACGAGAAATTTGTTACATATCTTACGAATTTAAAATTATTTTTCGCTGTGCATGACTGTATGGTTTGCAGGGGAGAAAATCATTTCATACGTCACGCCTCATTTCATCACGAGGCCCGCTTGATTTAATAACGATACGTGTTTTGTATTTAAACCTAAATTAAGTGATAACAATGATATCATACAACAGCTGATTTTACGTTATAGGTTATGTAGAGCAGCTATTCTACACGTAGGTTACGTTACTTAATTTATTCTACGTTAAGTAGTTATTATTCAATAATTTGTATGAATTAACAAATATATTAACTTATATTCCAATAAAGCTTGCTACGGTAAATTGAGTTTAATGAATATGAGATATATTTTTATTCCATATTTTCCCATTAAATTAGAAACACAGGACATTTTTTAAGAAAAATTAAACACGTTGAATAAATTTGCATTTAGTAAATTTTTCTAGGTCTAATAAAAATGTTCTATTAACTTTATTATATTTTGTATTAACTACTTTAACTAGATTTTATTTAACTTCTTATCAAATAGTAACTTTTAACTTCTTGAAATGAAGTATTCAATTCGGTCAGCCACTTTAATCCTTAAAAGGTTCGAACGATCAATTGCCGTCTAGAAATTGAGAAACTAATACAGGAAGGATGGCATGTATAATTACAATGGGATGGTAGCCACGCAAGTATTTTAGAGAAACAAACTGAAGAAAAGGGTTGCAGAAACTGTCCAATCAAGTTCCCCATCATCCCGAAACTGTGTAAAGAACATTATTGACGGTCTAGTCAAAGCCTTTAAAATGGGGGGATCTAGCCAAAAGTAAAAAATGGGAGCTTCTAGCCTCCAAGGATCCGTTGCCCGTAACCCTACCATAAGTAGAAGCGGTCGCCAGATTTCGCCTACTGACTGGCCATGACTATCTACAGAACCATTGGAAGATCACACCTGCTCCATCTACCTAAAAGGCGTCCTGCTGGACGGCAACACCTAAACTCTTGTCCAAATCTCTCTGGCTCCCCTGAGGATCCGCAGACCGCTATTGGAAGGTGCAGCTTTGAATAGGTGAACTGCAAAGAACGGGCGCTGACTATACCAACCAAGTGTTTTTTTTTTAAATGTATAAACTTCGTCGGTAATAACCCTCTCACTACACCTCTGCAACCCTTATTAACTGTGTAACTTGAGACATTCTGGACCAATCAGAAATTCCGTAATGTGCATCATTTTACTACGCATGGTGTCTAAGTATTACATACAGGGCACTGGACGATAGTTAACGGTGTTATACTTTAACATAATACATAAAGTAAACTTTGACAAATAAGTTCGAGTTATCTATCTCAAAAAGCAGAAGACGTTTCTATCTTCCTAATCCTTAAAGAAAAGTCTGATATTAAATGCCAACCATCCTCCCAAGTGTTTAAATGTCTCCACTCTGTCAAGTAACGACAAACAGGTGCAGTTGTACGCTCGTGTACATTTAATATCTACTTACGCAGAAACGGAATATACAGTCGAATAAACAAAGCTGACAACGTAATCTGCTACAATAATAGACAATTTAATAAGCACCGGTTTGGTAAATGCAAACAACTAATAGATTGGATAATTGACTAAATACGCACCCGAGGCGATGGTAAAATGCTATAATTCTCTTGTTATGTTACAATAACAGCAAAATCAACAATTACAAACCTCGTATAAATGTTACAGCCATAAATTCATTTGGCACATGAGCGTAACATATCCTCATAAGATTTAACACATTTACTGGTTGTTGCTCATTTGAAGGAGGGAAATAGTATTTTTTTAAACTTGTGCATTATGTAAGAGGCTCGACTGTTTAACCAGGACAGTTAGAACAACAGCCATATATCGACACTTGTACCAGCAAAGAATCATCGGTCGTTTTTGAGTGAAAAGAGGTCTTCAGAAGGTAGTTGTTTATCACGTTTTCAAGGTTTCCTTATGTGGTTGATACAGAGATGATTTCGTGCATTTATAAGAGAGAAAGGTTTGTAAATCATTCTGCGGTTGCTTAGTAGCAGGACATTTTTGTAAATATACTGTAATTAGGATTAACGTAGGAATTTAATCCCCTGGTACATGATATAAGGGCATTTCAGGTGTGTAGAGTCACGTACTTAAAGTAGACCAACTCTTTACCGGAGTTATAAAGAGGTATCTCCCATTATACTCTATGTGAGACGAAGGATTAGGATTTTAATGATATTGTGTAGGCCTAAATAAAGTATAATATGATACCCTGGTACTGGGAAGAGAGTAAACATTTGGTAGAATATGTGCGAGGTCACGTACTTGAAGTAGGCCTATAATTTACTGTGGTCATAAGGAGGTACCTCCCGTTATACTCTACGTGAGAAGAAGGATAAGAATTGTAAGTGGTACTGTTTAGGCCTACCTAAGGAAAGTATTTTATGCTACCCTGGTACTGAGAACAGAGTAAACATTTGGTAGAATGTGTGCGAGGTCACGTACTTGAAGTAGGCCTATAATTTACTGTGGTCATAAGGAGGTACCTCCCGTTATACTCTACGTGAGAAGAAGGATAAGAATTGTAAGTGGTACTGTTTAGGCCTACCTAAGGAAAGTATTTTATGCTACCCTGGTACTGAGAACAGAGTAAACATTTGGTAGAATGTGTGCGAGGTCACGTACTTGAAGTAGGCCTATAATTTACTGTGGTCATAAGGAGGTACCTCCCGTTATACTCTACGTGAGACGAAAGATTAGAATTGTAAATGGTATTCTGTAGGCCTAAGGAAAGTATTTTATGCTACCCTGGTACTGGGAATAGAGTAAACATTTGGTAGAATGTGTGCGATGTCACGTACTTGAAGTAGACCTACTCTTTGCCGGTTTCATAAAGATGTGTGTACCATTAAAACATTTTGCATGAATGTTAAGGAAAGGCAATTGGAATTAGGTAGATCAAAGGAAAAAACACAATGATTCCCTAAATTAGTGCTGAGAAAATTATGACACCGTGTGAGCAGGGTTGCTTAAAATAAATATTACATTCTCAATCGTGAAGAGGGAAGGAGATATCTAGAAGCCCTAAGGAAAGACTTGAGAAATTTTTCCACCGTGTGAGAAGTGCTGCTTTCCTGAACTTTTTTCCTTCGGGGGGGGGGGGGGGTAACGATATCCACCAAAAGCTTTGGGCTTTGCTATATTAGACACTTAATGCGTTCTAACCTAGGCCTCTATTCAACTTCATGTTGTTGATCAAAAAATTAATTTTGGAAGAAAATAAAAAAATTAGGGCAGTAGTGAAAACAAGTCATTATAATTACTATTAATATTCAAATGACGTATCAAGGTTATAAACAGCTATAAACGTTTTAAAATTAATTTCCAGGATTTTCCAATATCTGTTACCTTTTAGTTAATTTCTTTTAAATTAATCACTTTATTGGCTTACTGAAAATAGTCGCTCTTGGCCAACAAAAATTATCATTCCAATTTCGTGTCTAGCGATAGCAACCAGTTTGAGATCGTTGCTCGAAGTTATTTTTTTTATAAACATTTCATCAACATACGCAGTTAGGAAGATTTTGTCTCCATTGTTTAGCTTCAGGATTTCTTCTTAATTACATCAATTTTGTAGCTTCTGAGAAACTCAACGGGCACTTGTACCATACGTTACAATGGCGTTTTAGCTTTGCAAGTTTCAGACGTAATAGTAAGGGAATATTTGGAGAATTCGTGCTGATGAGAGTTGTATCTTGCTAGACTACGCTTCTTGTGGAGGTTGCTTACTTTAGGCGCGCTCACTTTACGTTGTTTTATGACATCTCAAAGAAATGAATTTGGTTTAGGTCAGAATAAGATTTCTAGACCAAATGACGAGATTATAAGAAAAAAGAAGAATAAATGGAATTAGGTGTGACCAGGATAAAGGAATTAGGAGTGACCAGGATAAAGGAATTAGGTGTGACCAGGATAAAGGAATTAGGAGTGACCAGGATAAAGGAATTAGGTGTGACCAGGATAAAGGAATTAGGAGTGACCAGGATAAAGGAATTAGGCGTGACCAGGATAAAGGAATTAGGTGTGACCAGGATAAAGGAATTAGGTGTGACCAGGATAAAGGAATTAGGTGTGACCAGGATAAAGGAATTAGGTGTGACCAGGATAAAGGAATTAGGAATGACCAGGATAAAGGAATTAGGTGTGACCAGGATAAAGGAATTAGGTGTGACCAGGATATAGGAATTAGGTGTGACCAGGATAAAGGAATTAGGTGTGACCAGGACATGATCCCCTTGCACTAAAAATGGGTAAATTATTGCATCGCGTGAGTAGGGTTGCTTTCTTAAAGTAGATCTGGTCTGAACTGGGGGTCAAAGGAACGTCTACCCTTTACAACTCTCTTATAATGAAAAGGGTAGATGAAATTAGGAAGGAATAGGGAAATGGTACCTAATTCTTTGAATAGGGGAAATTATGTCGCTTAGGCAGTGATGCTTAGATCGTCTCTAACCGGGATCATAAGACCACCACACGCTACCAACATTTAATATTATTATTGCAAATATGAACCAGCAACAGGCCTGTAATCGACTAAATCAAAAAGAATTACATTAGCAGGTTTGAGAATTACAAAGATCTATGAGCTTCTTTTTTTCTTTTTTTTCCTGGTGAAAAACTATTTGCGGTTATCATCGCCAATCAACAACTAAGAAAAATACACAATATTTTAGTAAAACAAAATAATAAAATAAAATTTAAATAAAAAATAAATTACAAAACAAACAAAACTTTCTGACCTGCCCGTTAAGAACTGCCCGCTAAGGCTTCCATAATGAAGTGGCCGTTCTTGTTTCATTCATCGTTTACAATGATTTAACTTCAAACAGGGCAATTTAAGGACAACGATGGAGCAGTAGCTCTTTAGATCTTAAGAGCCCGCTAAGGCTTCCATAATGAAGTGGCCGTTCTTGTTTCATTCATCGTTTACAATGATTTAACTTCAAACAGGGCAATTTAAGGACAACGATGGAGCAGTAGCTCTTTAGATCTTAAGAGCCCGCTAAGGCTTCCATAATGAAGTGGCCGTTCTTGTTTCATTCATCGTTTACAATGATTTAACTTCAAACAGGGCAATTTAAGGACAACGATGGAGCAGTAGCTCTTTAGATCTTAAGAGCACGCTAAGGCTTCCATAATGAAGTGGCCGTTCCTGTTCCATTCATCGTTTACAATGATTTAACTTCAAACAGGGCAATTTAAGGACAACGATGGAGCAGTAGCTCTTTAGATCTTAAGAGCACGCTAAGGCTTCCATAATCAAGTGGGCCGTTCCTGTTCCATTCATCGTTTACAATGATTTAACTTCAAACAGGGCAATTTAAGGACAACGATGGATCAATAGTTCTTTAGATCTTACGAGCACGCTAAGGCTTCCATAATCAAGTGGGCCGTTCCTGTTCCATTCATCGTTTACAATGATTTAACTTCAAACAGGGCAATTTAAGGACAACGATGGAGCAGTAGCTCTTTAGATCTTAAGAGCACGCTAAGGCTTCCATAATCAAGTGGGCCGTTCTTGTTTCATTCATCGTTTACAATGATTTAATTTCAAACAGGGCAATTTAAGGACAACGATGGATCAATAGTTCTTTAGATCTTACGAGCACGCTAAGGCTTCCATAATCAAGTGGGCCGTTCCTGTTCCATTCATCGTTTACAATGATTTAATTTCAAACAGGGCAATTTAAGGACAACGATGGAGCAGTAGCTCTTTAGATCTTAAAAGCACGCTAAGGCTCCCATAATCAAGTGGGCCGTTCTTGTTTCATTCATCGTTTACAATGATTTAATTTCAAACAGGGCAATTTAAGGACAACGATGGATCAATAGTTCTTTAGATCTTACGAGCACGCTAAGGCTTCCATAATCAAGTGGGCCGTTCTTGTTTCATTCATCGTTTACAATGATTTAATTTCAAACAGGGCAATTTAAGGACAACGATGGATCAATAGTTCTTTAGATCTTACGAGCACGCTAAGGCTTCCATAATGAAGTGGCCGTTCTTGTTTCATTCATCGTTTACAATGATTTAACTTCAAACAGGGCAATTTAAGGACAACGATGGAGCAGTAGCTCTTTAGATCTTAAGAGCACGCTAAGGCTTCCATAATCAAGTGGGCCGTTCCTGTTCCATTCATCGTTTACAATGATTTAACTTCAAACAGGGCAATTTAAGGACAACGATGGAGCAGTAGCTCTTTAGATCTTAAGAGCACGCTAAGGCTTCCATAATCAAGTGGCCGTTCTTGTTTCATTCTTCGTTTACAATGATTTAACTTCAAACAGGGCAATTTAAGGACAACGATGGAGCAGTAGCTCTTTAGATCTTAAGAGCACGCTAAGGCTTCCATAATCAAGTGGGCCGTTCTTGTTTCATTCATTGTTTACAATGATTTAATTTCAAACAGGGCAATTTAAGGACAACGATGGATCAATAGTTCTTTAGATCTTACGAGCACGCTAAGGCTTCCATAATCAAGTGGGCCGTTCTTGTTTCATTCATCGTTTACAATGATTTAATTTCAAACAGGGCAATTTAAGGACAACGATGGAGCAGTAGTTCTTTAGATCTTACGAGCACGCTAAGGCTTCCATAATCAAGTAAGCCGTTCTTGTTTCGTTAATCGTTTACAATGATTTAACTTCAAACAGGGCAATTTAAGGACAGCGATGGAGCAGCCGCAATTGAGCAGCCCGTACTACCTCCTGTTCCGCGGGCGAGAGCTCTCCCGCCCAAGAACCTGAGGGAGAGGCGAGCAAAGCCATCGGTGGCACCAGCTAAGTCCGAGCTAACACCAGCTCGTCCAGCGCCAACTCCAGCTCGTCCTGAGCCAACACCCGCCCAGACCTCATCCACGCCCTCTCCGTCAGACTGGGCAAAGACGTCCTTCGAACCTTTTCTCAAGGTTCTCAACCCGTCACTGACCTGGGAAGCCTTCATGGGCGGACTGGGTGCATTCCTAGTACGGATCCTGACTGCACCTCCCAACACCTTCTCAGAGTTCCTGACCACCTTCATCACATACGTCTCCTCCATCAATCATGGTTAGGTTGCCAGTCATGTTCTGGAATGCCAACGGCGTTAAAAATAAAAAACTAGAGTTGCTGCACTATATGCAGCGAAATAATTTCAAAGTAGCACTAATCACAGAGACACACTTAAAACCCCAAGATAAACTCACTATGCCCAACTTTAAAGTTTACCGCACAGATAGAACACATGCCAGCCGCGGCGGTACGGCCATAATAATTAACAAACAAATAAAGCATCATGAATTTCTTTTGCCCGCCCTTACACGCGTTGAAGCGACAGCTATCAAGCTCGAGCTCAACGGAAACCTGACAACACTGATTGCAGCGTACCACCCCCCGGGTAAACAAGACTACAATCGCGACATAGATGTCCTCCTTCAGTCCGCAAATCATCGCCGGGGATCTTAACTCTAAACACACTAGCTGGGGCTGCAGAGTTTCCAACACTGGTGGCCAGCATCTACACCGATACATACAATCAGCCACAGCTATACTGCTGGCCCCCACAGAACCAACACATTACAGCACTAGACACTCTGAAGACATCCTGGACGTGGCAATTGCGAAGGGGCTACTCCTCTCGCCTGAGCTTCGCGTGGATAGGGATCTGAACTCGGATCACTATCCTGTGATAATGACGGCACCAGGGAGCCCTCTTTGTAAGGAATCACGCAGGGTATTGAACTACCGACTGGCGGACTGGGATTTATTCCGGTCGCAGCTGGATATTTCACTGCCCGCTTGCCTCGATGTCAACACCCCACACGACATAGACACAGCCGTCGGTAGCCTTACGGCGGCGATTAGGGCCGCAATAGACATTGCGGTACCAGTTAAATGTCAGCCCCGACACCACGTATACATTCCAAGGCACATACTAGCGCTCATCACCCGGAGAAACAGGCTCAGGCGGGCATTGCAACTAGGAGTAAATCGATGCGTACCGCACACAACACTAAACCGCCTAAAAAGGCAAATTAGGAAAGAACTAATGCAATTTAGAGTCGATGGCTTCCAAGCACACCTGGCGACACTGAACACATCAGACACCCCGGTCTGGCCATTGGTCAAACACTTCACTCGAGAGCCAGTGCGCTATCCCCCTCTTATTGGCCCTAACGGACAGGTAAGCGACCCGGCGGACAAGGTGAATCTGTTTGCAGACACCCTGGAAGCTACGTTCCAACCGAACGATCATCCAGCTGATGCGGCACTCACTACCCAAATAGACTTAGAGACAACACAGTTTGCCTACTCACCAACATTCCAACCAAACACTGAAGCCACGGCCATGGAAACAGTGTGGGCAATCTCACAAACAAGCACAAAAAAGGCTCCTAGACCAGACACCATAACCAACACAACTCTTAAAAACCTCACGGAGAAAGCAATAACGTACCTAACGAACATTTACAATGCTATCCTCCGAACACAACATTTCCCGGAAGCTTGGAAGGAGGCCAAAATATTGGTTTTTCCCAAACCGGGAAAAGACAAAAACAAAGCTGACTCGTACAGGCCTATCAGCTTGCTGAATACGATGGGCAAAGTATTTGAAAAAATACTGCTCCAGAGGATCAACAAGCACCTTCACACACACAACATACTGCGGCCGGAGCAATTCGGCTTCAGGACCAAACACTCGACCACGCATCAGCTGATGAGAGTAGTTGAACACGCGACCAGGGGGTTCAACGAAAACCGCTCAACCGGGATTGTTTTCCTGGACATCGAGAAAGCCTTTGACAGGGTGTGGCACAACGGCCTTGTTCATAAACTACAAACCTATGGCTTCCCAGACGGGTTGATACATCTGATTAGGTCATACTTGTCCCATCGCAAATTTAGGGTTGATGTAGATCAATCACAATCAACACTGAGAACTATACGGGCGGGAGTCCCACAGGGCTCAATCATTGGTCCCGTACTGTTCAACGTCTACATCAACGACATACCAACAACACCAAACACTCAGGTGGCTATATTTGCAGATGACACCGCGTTATCCGCTCAGTCCTGGAAACCCCTTATGATACATACAAGACTCCAGGAACACCTCACAACACTCGAAACATGGCTGAGACACTGGAGGGTAAAAGTCAATGTGGCCAAATGCCAGGCGCTCTTGCTCTCCAAACGGACCAAACACAAACTTGAAACTCCACTAACATTATTAGGCGAAAACATTCACTGGGGGACCCAGGCTAAGTACCTCGGTGTCATTCTGGACCGGGCCCTGACCTGGGGACCTCACATAGACCACACATTAAAAAAGCAACAATCAGACTGAAACAACTGTACCCTATGCTTAATCGTACAAGCCCGCTTTCATTACGGGCGGCCACCACAATTTACGTGACCATGTTGCGAGGCATTATCACTTACGCCTCACCCGTCTGGGGCCACGCAGGCAATACACGCACACGCAGACTCCAGTTATTCCAGAACAAAGTTTTGAGAATAATCACGAAGGCACCTAGATGCACAAGGCTATCTATACTACACACAGACTTGAAAGTGCCTTTCTTACAACAACACATCCGACACTTAGCACTTAGGTTCTACAAACAGGCTCACGCACACACTACATCAACACTAATCTCCTCACTGGGTAGATACGACCCCACACACGATAGGCATAGACGGCCGCTGTCCATTCTGTGCGTTCGGGAAACTACATAAACACTACACTCAGTGCATGAACTAACAGACCTGCTTTGTTTCAGATGAAGCGGGGGCACATCCAAAGGGACACAGAAACGCCCCAACGGACGCACTAATTTTAATTGCATGCACATTTCAGTTTCGAGTAGGCTGCAGAAGAAGAAGTGCACGCAAACTCCCACACCTTAGCCTCACTAACAAGGTATATGTAAAGGTATTACCTATCCCTAACCTATAGAATAAGGCAACCTAGCCCCCAGGGTTCCTGCATGATCTATCGCGGGATTTTTCCTGTCAGGGTTATTTCTTGGCAGGTTTTTTCATCCCGCCCTTACGCGACACTTAACGTTCTGTTTCATTTCACTATCTCCTGATTTTCCATGGAAAGAGCTCATCAGCTTGGTACATGAACAGTCTTCCTGAATCCTTCACGCGCGTTAGGGATACTAACCGCATGCGCATGTGAGACGGAGGCAGCTCGCTAGAGGTTGGCTGCCACGAGGGCTGAGCGGGCTTTGGGGGCTCAGACCCGGGGGGAGGGGGAAAAAAATTTCTTTTTTTTTTTATTGTTCTTACCGGCTTTACGGATGCTGTATTCACTGCCTTTGGTACAGTTCATCTTCTTAATAACTGCATTTTAATTTCTTTGCAGGTAACTGCATTTAAATATTATTTTCCGACTGCGTGTTCAAACTATCAGCTGTTGTCTTCGCATGCGCGCGCACCTCACTGAATATGTTAGCCATCTACCAATACATGTTCGCCATCTTGCTTTGGTTAATTCGTGCAATCTAAAATGTTTTACCTTCTTAATACTTAAAGGCTTTTACTTTTATTTACATGGTTTTAGTGTTCTTTTCGAACTCTTACATATTAAATTGTTTCTATTATATTGATTTTATAGTGGATATTGTTCTAAACTTGTGATTACATGTTACGATTTTGCCATGTGCATTCTTCTTCATAACCTAGTTTAGGTTATGTTTTAATTTTTTTTTTTTTTATAATTTCGTTAATGGTTTGAATTTACTTACATATATTTATAATATATTATACATAGTGCCTTTCCTACTTGCTATTCCAAAATGTTACAATATATATATATATTGTAACATTTTGGAATATATATATTCTTGATATTTAACGTTATCCATTGTTTTTCCGTTGCACTGACTTTATGAAGTTAATATATTATTATTGTAAGTAATTTTTCCACCATTAAGTGCAATAATTTTACCTTGAGTGATGAGGCACCTTTCGGTCAATTGACCATTGTCGAATCACTCTATGTAAAAAGCGTTACAGTTGTTGCATGAGATTTTGTAAATTCCTGATAGGTTATGTTTTTCTGAATTTGTTTTGTGGTTTGTGTTATTAAGATATTTTATTATTTTGTTGTTTGGTTTGTAAGTTGGAGTGTAGTATTCTTTGTTGTATATATTTGTTGTTTTTTCTATTTTGTTATTGGTGTATTTATATTTTAGGTAGATTTTTTTATTTTCATTATTTTCGTGTTCCGGTTGTAGTGTTGTGTTGAGGTTAGGTTTTTTTGTGAATTTATTGTATATATTTTTTATAATGTGTTTGTTGTATCCATTTTCTATTGCTATTTTTGTAATGTTATCTAATTCTTCATTTAATTTTTGTTTGTTATCCTGAGTGTATTTTATTGCTTTATTTATCATGTTACTGTAAGTGTTAATTTTGTGTGTCCAGAGGTGGTTAGATTTGTAGTGTATTGTGGTGTTGTTGGAAGTAGGTTTCCTGTATACTGTAGTTTCTATTTTATTATCATTTATATTTAAAGTGATGTCGAGGAAGTTGATTGTTCTATTTGTTTCTGTTTCAACGGTGAATTGTATGTTTTCGTTGTATGTATTTAGTTTGTTTAATATTATGATGTGTTCGTTGTGAATGGTAGGTTGGTATATTACAAGTATATCGTCTACATACCTTGTCCATAGTGAGATATTGTGTGTGTTTATTATAGGTTTAATTATTATTTGTTCAAAGAGTTGTAAATATATTTCTGACATGACAGATGAATGGGTGAATCCATGGGGAGTCCTGTTGTTTGTTTATAATATTTATTGTTAAATTGGAAGTAATTTTGGTTACATATGTGTTTTGTTAGCGTAATGATACTATCTATAATGTTTCTTTTTTCGTTATTGTGTATCAGTTTGTTTTTTATTATTTCTATGGTTTCTTCTATTGGGATACTAGGGTACATGTTAGTTATGTTATAACTTATTATTTTTGTGTTGCTGTTTGTTTTTATCGTTTTTATTTTATTAATTAATTCGTATCCATTTTTTATATTGTATGTGTTGTTGATATGTATTTTAGATCTTATGATTTTGTCTAGAATTTTTGCGATTATATAAGATGGTGCTGTTGTGAAATTTATTAGTGGTCTAAATGGTGTGTTGGGTTTGTGGATTTT
>JBAIZL010000003.1:43565260-43577760 GCA_036971475.1 Prosapia bicincta
TTTTTGAAATTTTGAAGTAACTTATTTTTAGAGAAAATAGTAGGCAATTATTATTTTAGTCGGCAAAATATTTTTTGGCATAAAAAGCTAATTTTATTTAAAACTCAATTGTGCACAAAACTTACCTTGATAAATATGACCGTTTCTGGTTTAAAAGTTTTTAAAATAATAATAGTGGCTCCACGGGTAAGATGGTCATAGAAAGTAAAAATATCATTCTGATTATAAATCTAATTATGACAAAAAAGTTCATTCTAATTTGAAAACCCATCTGACGTGCTCACTCTAGTTTAAAAAAGCATTTGAATCGTAAGAGTGTATTTAGGAAAAAATCCCATTTATACTTTATATGAACAACATGAATAATACAGGGTTTCTTACAAATATTTTTATCTCATACTAATACCTGTTTTTTGAGAAAAACGAAAAGTTATATCCATGTCGTATAAAGCTCAGAAAAACATCTGTGTGCAGCCATAAACACAGAAAAGCAGGTTATACTGTATGTTACAACACATTCGAGAAAGTAGTATTATTGGGTTATATTTACATTTCACTTGCAACATAAGCTGAATGCAACAGACAAAACCGGTTGCGGAACTGATCCAACCAAATGTGTACACATGTCTATCAAGACCGACAGAAGAATTACTTCAGTAAGTGACGAGGAGCCGAAAGGAATCTGGATCTGGGAATGAATGTGTTATCTTATATATTTGCACGACGTATACGGGAATTAAAATTAAAAGCTATTTTGTCAACCAAATGTTGAAGATGCTTTGGAGGGACTAGAATCAGTGAAGATGGAGAAGATGCTTTGAAGGGATAGCCTTTTTTGCCCAATCAGTGAATATACCCAGGGATTATCAGCGTTTACATATTTCTCAGTATACACACCACATCGTCGACTCTTTTTCCGGCAATAATTTCCAGTAATCGTGGCAGCGACAGTGATGTTTTGACTGTCGAGGTGATTCCTGTCGATTCCTAAATAGCTTTTTAATTTGATTAATAAGATTTGACTTTTCAAAAAGATAATGTTTCTTTCATGTGATGTGATTCAAAAAGTTGATTGATCGTAGATGGATAGCTTCTCCTACTGATGGTGTTCACCTGACGAATTCTCCATCAAGGACATTCACCTATTATCGCCTGAGCCACTCATCCTAGCGCATCGTTAGGTAATTGTTAAAACAGTTAATGACATTTACGTTTTCTACATAAATCAACAATAGCTCATTTCTTAAATTTCTATTATAGGTATAATTTTAACACTTTTTAAGTTGCCTACATAGCGCTGTGATGTCTGTTTGAGCCTGCAGTGTGTACATTCATATTCAGCCATGTGTACTACAGTGTTATTGTATAAATACTGATTTTTTTGTACTGAACTATTACAGCAAATAAGTTGAAAATATCCCGACCTATGAATAATATTATTAACTTATAAATATATACCACATCAAAAGAATTGGAATTTATTTAAGTGTTAATGTGTTACAGTTTTATTGACCTCACTATTCTATCTTGTTAAAAAATGTTTAAAATACAAAATTTAAAATATTGATTGTATAAATGTATCATCAAGTTCGGCTCAACTCGGTATTAGGTTTATCTACACCCATTCATAGGTGTAAATACCTTCTGAGAAATTTTATTTTCCGCACTACATGTCCCGGTTATCCTGTATATTTTGTATACAGTATGCTCAAGAGATAGAGGTTTAAACTAATCCCATTTCCAGTAACACAAGCGTCTTCTTCCTGGTGCCCTTCTAGCCTTAATGTCAGTTCCAACGTAATTACTTCCCGCAAGTAAGGAGTGACAACATTACATTAGCGTCCATTTTTAGCATTAAGACAAAGTGGATGCCTGATCATGGTCTCATTAATCATCGTCAGTATCAGAGCATCTTCGCATTCTGAGTATTAATTCACTTGTGTATTTTCTCAATTATACCTAGTAAAAGGAATTTTTGTGAAAAGTTATTTTTGCATTTTTTCAAAAGAAGAAATTTTTATAATTACCAAACATGTATTACATAAACGGAAAAGTAAAATAGAAGCAAAAGAAAACAATAAGATTAGTTTTCAATTATTATCATAAATATATAGAAAAACACTAATAAATTATTAAGAAAAATGTTTTAAAAAAGTAGCTATGAATGAAAAGAAATAGAAATACTATGAAAAAACCAAACGATATGTAGATGAATGAAATACAAATTAATAAGACACAAATAAATGAGTACATGGTTAATTACTAATCATTAACGTTCAACGTGATGGAAGAATTTAGCAAGATGTACACGATCTTAATGACGCCTCCTCGTCACTGTCAAAATAAGAGGTTACAGTGCTATATCAAACCTCTCGAGCTCAACGTGCAGTGAATCCAGACCCAGAAGACCTCCAGAGGAATAAGGGACCCTCGTATCACCACGCACGAACACTCTCCACGCGCTAATCTGCCGTTGCTTTTCCACAAGTCAGCTACAAGCCCTTGATCTACAATACCAGATGTTTTAGTCTATAACATTTACGTAATTTTTATAGACATTTTGACTTCTATTCCTTGAGAATAAAGACCAACCACGATGCAATTTTGCCTCTTCTAAAGATTAATACGTGAATTTGATTCTAATAATATGTAAACTACAATTATTGTTTTCTTTTCTATTACATTTCCAAGTGACATAATTACCTCCTGTTTGGCCTCTATTCCCAAGGAGTAATAAGTATGTAGGATACAAACATTTTAGTAAAAAATCCCTAAACGTACAAGTTTAAAAAATTATTTTATAAACCAAGGCATATAGAAGATTAGGCGACTCAAAAGACCCATCGGCGGCACGAATGCAGGTTAACGCATGTGAATGTCTGTGCGCGTTGAAGTGCGAGGGTCACTTAATCCTCCGAGTCTGGATATCGAATAACCCAGTTACAGTGACGAGTATTCACAACTTCCCCTTCCCAACACGGTATTGGATAGACTGTTCTATATGAATCCTGCTTGTTTAATTGAAGTTCATGACTCTGCCTGTCTATGCCTGCGATATTTATCCAGTTACTAAAAAAGCTTCATCTTCCTTACACTCCCGCCTATTTTTCATCACCTTTTTTTCTGATGGAACAGAGAACTCTTTATAACGGTAAGAAAGTGTGTCTCAGAAATGAGTTATAAAGCACTTCCACATTCAGACCAGAGGTTTTACGTCCTTACCTCAAACCATTTCATTGACTCGCTATCCTTCCCATACCCCTCACAGGCGAGAGAGGATACTAGTATGATACGTCTGAGATAGTATCCTTGAGGATACTGATATGATACGTCTGGGATAGTATCCTTGAGGATACTAGTATGATACGCCTGAGATAGTATTCTTGAGGATACTAATAAGATACGCCTGAGATAGTATCCTTGAGGACACTAGTATGATACGCCTGAGATAGTATCCTTGATTACCTTATTTTTTTATTCAGTTGATAAACAGTCTGGCGTGAAATTTCACAACACTTTTGCTTCACCTGTTTCACCAGTAACCAGGAACTTGCACTTCAGGAACTAAAGTCTCTCTGTCGTCCTCTCTTCCGGCCCAATCCATCCGTAGCAACTCACTGTAGGCCTGCATGCGCTTATTCTATTTTTCATCTTTTGCCCCAGTACTTTAAATGTGTTCTGTAAAACTCAGCCGGATGTTGTCGCAAACCCTCTCCACACCACTTCAACTGATACCCATCAATAGTTTCTCAAATCCAGGGAGACGTATATCTTCTCTTATGGTTTCACTTCGTATAGTATAAAGCCCTTTATAGTTTTGAGAGGACACTTTAGGCGTTCTATTAGGTTTATGGTGGTTAGCTCAATAAAGGGGCTCTGGGGAGAATAGGGGTTGTGAAAACGATCATTTTCGTATAATCTCTTTACGTTTTAAAAGGTTTTGGGTAATTATTTGGTAGTAGAGCCAGTGTAATTTGACGATGGTAGGAGAATATACTTAGAAGTGCATGCAGTAGGCTATATATATGTAGGTTAACCTTCTCTGCGACCACACACACACACACTCTCTCTCTCTCTCTCTCTCTCTCGCACGCACACACACACACACACACACACACACACAAGCGCGCGTGCGCGCTTACTCACACACACACACACACACACAAACTCTCAGAACTGTAACATTATCACGGACGTGATTGCCTCTAGCTTCGTTAACACAGTTGTTGATAAAAATGTTCTTGCCGTAACTGGCAAGAAATTCGTTAATTTTCTTATCAAATACCGATATAAAAATGCTAAAATATTTCCATTTTCTTAAATTTTTTTAGAAATATATTAACAAGAATGAACTGATCATCGAGAGTAAAACTGCGACGATCCATCACAACCTACAATTTCGGTAGATGTCTCTACGTTGGGTGAACTCTCCTACAGATTTGCAATATTTCCAGCATCTGGAAGTGAAGTTGAATAGTCAATGATTTTCTGTTTCTAATGAACTAGTGCACATTCGACGAAAGAACGTTTCCTGCCGTGATTTGACATCTGGGTTGTGTCAAGCCGTGAGGTACTTGTTTCAGTGCACGTTTAGATGCAAACAGCTTGAATAGGGAAACTATTAGCCAAGCATGAGGTACTGATGGAACAAATTGTCTGAATGACGAAAGAAAACAGAGTTGAGGTACAAAAAACTCCTATGTCATGAAATTATCTGCATCGCCCGATCACGACAGACTTTCACGTTAGGCGTAGTCACGATGTTATTAGATAAAATAATATTTGCGCTTTGTATAATAACATTCGTAAACAGGCAAATGTAAGAACTGATGCAATGTTTCATTGTGGAAGTAGGTAGTTTGTCACGTAGTTTGACCGGGGCTGATGTGGTTTGTCGTTGTCGCGGGCGGGACTTGTTTATGTTTTGCAGCCATGGACGCAGCAGCGTTCCTTTTTAATAAATTGGCTATTTATATCGATCGAAAAAATAGACTGACATTACACATGACGATGTAACTTCCTAAGGAACTTCTCTTATAGCGAATTCTAAAATTTTCAAGGAACACGGAGAAAATAAAGTAAAACCTCTCTAATTCGTTACGTTCGGGCCCGAGGGGGTGACGAGTTCGAGAAAAAGACGAATTACGGAAGTAATGAAATCAAAATGTAATTGTTGATAAACATAGCACACAAATACGTAATTAGGTATGTAATGTGATTAATGTTATACTTACATCGTTTAGTCGGCCGAAAAACTCAACAGCACTATTAAAATACTAGTAGCCTGCAGTACAGTTCGAATTACAAATACAGTACGTTATTCGTTGTGAGAACCAGACAAACATCGCTTCATTAAGTTGAACGTGAATGGTCGTTGTCATTCTTTTTCGCTTGATAACATCTCAATCGGAAACATCTATTTTGTCCATGATTTCTTCAATTTGATTGCCATTTTTCTTGATGTCATCTACGGTCGTTCTAGGAATTCGGAATTCTAACGATAGATTTTACGAGTTCTAACACCATTTTTGCCTTTTCGTAACCATTGTATAATGTTACACTTATCAACCAACGTTCAAGTTGTATCGTTACCGCTTTTAGACATTTCCCCTTTATAGCGCATATGAGATATGTGAGGAGACAGAATGTGCTGAGAGATTTTCTCAGTAATCGAGACTCGTGTCTGCTATCGACCTTATGCGATGGCACCTACACTACGTGACCGAGCATAAGGTATCTGTTATTATTGGGATGAATACGGTGACGAATTATAGAAGATGGCGAATTAAAAGGTGGCGAATTAGAGAGGTTCTAATGTAGTAAGCTGTGGTGGTGACGTTACAAAAATAAATATTTAGAAAAAAACGAAAATAACTTCACTTTACAGCACCACCCGCACGCACACACAAGCACTCGAACATGTGTTCACACAAGCACATACTTTTCCCTGATCTTACGAATTTATAAAAATAATGGTTGAACATACTTTCCAAATGCATGAGGCATTAAAGTGTTGCATTAAGTTTGTTTTTAGTTTATAGCTAGTTATATTAATAAATTTTATAGTTGAGGCTTTGTAGGCGTACTATTATTTAAGTTCTGTAACACCTGTATTAAATGTTTATGAAGCCTAATTAATTGTATAGCAAAGAAGAGATGATTATTTGCCATCTGTTCTCTCACACTCACGCTCGAGGTGTCTTGGGAGAAAATTAATGGTGTTCTTTATAAATAACTGAATAAAGCTTATGAACTTGAACTTCAACACACACACACACACACACACACACACACACACACACACACACACACACACACACACACACACACACACACACACACACACACACACACACACACATACACACAAACTCACAGACATATACACACACACAAACACACACACATACACACACACACACACACACACACACAAACACACACAAACATACACTACTTACTTGAGGTAATTTGTTTCTATGCGAATTGTTTTATCTTATAGTAGACCACTTTTATTTCAGCACACAGCGCTAGATTTAGACCTTTCATTTTACGCACGACAGCTTTAACCAAACATTTTGTAACTACATTATAATGTAATACAACACATTCTACTGTTTGCAAAGAAAACAGAACAACCCTGATTTTATAAAGTTTCTTGCGTTTTGCATAGTGTAGTAAAATGGTTTTTTTTTCAAAAATGTTTCGTTATAACACTCATATGGATGATGGGTTTTAGAGGAATTGGCGTTGAGGAGGATGGGTGTTAGGAGGGTATGGTGTTAGGACGTAGACGGTTAGGGAATCGGTAGGGAAGGCAGATGGGGCATAAGGGATAAAAGTAGCGTAATAAAAAGTATCTTTAAATTTAAATCGATCAACTGTATGACTATTATCTGCTGCGAAGAGTAGAAAAGATTCTGAATACAGGTAAGATAAAATAGGCTACGTATAAATCGAAGGAACAGGATACAGTAAAAGCTCTTTTATACGGCATTCTATCATCCGGAACGTTCTATTAACCGGTACATTTTCAAAACAAATCAGTACAGTATCCTTCTTTGTTATTACAAGATGTGACTCATCGAAAATACAGTACAAAACAGATGCCAATTAACCAACATAACCAAGAAGTAGTTCAAGAAAAAGTAAACGTTTCATGGAGTATTGCTGGAACCGCTTCTACAACGCTGAGTACAAAGTTATACTCGGCTCAGGAAGTTTTGAAAATGCAAATGCTTCATTGAAAATTTGTTACTAGTTTGTTGAAAATGGTTTTAAAAATCATTAAACTATTATAAAATTATCAGTGTTTGTATAGTCAAGTGTACTGTTAAAAGTTAGTATGTATTTCTTTTATTTTAATGTATGAACGGAATAGGTTTTTAACATTAAATTTATTTCCCCTCTAGATTTTTTTGTAATAAATATTTCGTAGGTGAGCGTGTGTTTTTATTAATACGAACGGAAATACTGTAATTGGACACAAACAAACATGGAAAATGAGATATCAACATTACATTCAATTTTCCTTGATAGGTAGTTAACGTTATGAACAGTATATATTGCATATAGGCCATATAGATTAGGCTCTATTATTAGGAAATTTCAGATAACCGGCAACATACCGACCCCGAGGGTGCCGGATATTAGACCTTTTACCTGTACAAGTATATAAAGGATTTTTTTTATATAAATTATTTATATCACAATTTGACTTGTAAATGGATATTTATTAAAAGTTTTATAATTTGTTGATTTTTATTATGTTTTATATAATGTTATGTATTTTATAAATTGTAAGTTATGTTGTATAATTGTTTAATTAAAATTGAGCCCTTGAAAAGGAATTTCGCAAAGAAGTTCGAAATGTTGAGTGTTTTTAAAAAAGCAAAATTGTCTGTGATCTGTAATTAGACTATATAAAAAAATTAATAATTATTAACAGACATTAAATAAAAATATTATGGTTATTATATCTTAAATTATTGCCAGGGTAGGTATGAATATTTTGCTGTGTTGTCACTTAGCATTGTGTAACTCTTAGTTGTTCTTCTTAGGATAACTTCCATCTATCGGACCTACTTCTGATTAACTTCTTTCTCTATTGATTATGATTACGTTCTGGTAGATAAGAGTTATCTGGAGTACCTCAATGGATAAGTATTTAACAATGCAAGGCAAGGCAGAAAATAAATTCAATACATTTACAGATATGGCAGAGGCTCGTACATGATGAAAGGCTTGTCAGTGCCATGAGAGGGTATCCACCAGTTACACTTCCTTGTGAGAAGAAGATTAAGGGAGAGTAGATTGTATTAAATAGGACTAATTAAAGGCCATTTTGATCTCATGGTACTAGAAGTCACTTGTGTCAGAGTAGGCTATCCGAGGTACACCTTAAAGAGAAGAGTCTCCCTATAAGGCGAACATAGATGGTGTTTATCCTATGTTAAAATAATACACTACTTAAAAGGAATATGTTTAATATTACAATTTATTAACTGCCATGTTGGCCTAGATTCTGTAATTTTAATACTGTTTTAATTCAGTTTCATTATATTTTTATGGTCACATCCAGATATTATTGTATCACCAAGTGTAGTAGAGCTTGAGCAGTGCCAGATTTGTACTAGCGTCAAACATTCGGCAGCACTAAATGTGATACGATTCCACGTAGAGCCTGCAAACACCAGGTAGGCTAACTTCTCCTTAATTAACTCAATCGGTAAATTCTCAATAATTAAAAAAAAATGTTCTTTCTTACCTCCTAAAGTTTTTACAATTTCCAGTAACTCGCAAGCTTTATTCAGAACCAAAACAGGAATGAAACGAGCTGTAGGCAGACGGATGAAATATGAACCGGTTACAAGGGCAGTCGGTCTATAGAACCTGACCTAACCTGCCAAGGGCTGACTGACACTACCGCATTCTACCTTGGACATTGTCCAGAAAGTGTACTTCAGTAATTAAACGACTCCGCTTCTTTGCCCTTCCCCTTCTTTTTCTGAAAGTAGTATGTTTGGTGTATGACGGATCTGCGTAGCCCAAGCGGGTAAAAATTAAAATTTGCTATTCGTTCATTAATTTGACTAATGTGGTCTTAATGTCTTCAGGCTGCATCTCTTCAAATTTCTTTTCATTTTCGAAAAGTGAATACAAAAAATAATAATTCAAAGTTGAGCGAATGTAATAAATATGTATTTGTATAATGAGGGATTTGAAAAGTTTACTAGAAGTTTTGATTCAATTTTATTTTAAAGAAATATAAACTTTTAAATTTCGTTTTACAGCTTTTACTTATATCAACGTTTATGGTATTCAATTTTATACAAGGCATATATATATACCTTGTTCAAATTTTCAATCGTTAATAAAATACTTTTTATTGATCCACTCAATTTCAATTACATTTTTTATATTTCTAGTGGATGGCAATTGATATTAATACAGTTTATTCAAACATTAATTCATTAATTAAATTTAATGAACTAATTTTAGTTTTGTATGGAGTTTTCACAAAAGGGGCAAGGTATGCAATATAGGTATTTCTAAACATTTATATAAATAAGTATTACCATAAGATTTTTTTAAACAGCTGATTTTATGTTATAGGTTATGTGGTAGAATCACGAATAGATTTGAACGCATAGGTTATGGTACATTATTTATATTACTTGAATTATTTAATAAAAAATAATTATAATAATTTTTTTGACCTAAGTAGGAATTGACTTTAAAAAAATGTTGTTTATATTACTTGTTTTGTTAGACAAAAATTCACAAGAAACTACAAAATTTCTCTTTTATAGTCAACATTCGCCTCACATCGAGAAAATGCAATGAAATTAGGGAAAAATTCAGTTGCGCAGGTAGATATCATTTCGAGAGGTAACTGGTATCTCCAAAGCAACATTTTGATAATAAATTCCTTTTTACGCTATTATAATCCCTGAAGTTAAATACAAGTTGACAAAATATATCAAATTAAGTTTCTTCTCAATTGGGCATTAAATTTAAGTACATTAGCAGAATAACAATATCTCTTGACTTAATTAGGGTCACTTAGGCTATTCTTACTGTGCTGCTTGAAGGATCATATTAAATTTTTATGATTTCCAAAACGAAGTGGTTCTTTGAGCCTTGTCATAAATCGATCTGCCACACTAAAGAATCATGTCCTGGTAGATGACCTAGCAAAATGACCTCCAAAACTTTTAATGGTTTTAAATTTATTTAATAATTGTTGAATGGCGTGAATTTTATTGTAAGGCTTTGTACATCGAGTTTGTAATAACACTGCGATTTTTATTACAAGGTTTGTGCCTTGAAGAATATTTTACGGAGTTTTACAGCATTTCGTTTATTCCCGTCGATGTATTAAACAAGAACGTGGTAAACGGGATCTGGTCGGGAAAGGTTTTAGCATCATAACGTCTAAATACTTCCTGTGAAACGCCAGACCTCACGTACAAAGCACAACAAACGCCTACTGACCACGCTATAACAAATATGCATAAAGTCTGCTTAATTCAGTCCCCCAACCCCCTGAAGTGTCCCCGTGTGAGCTGTAGTCGCATTCCTACGGATGATAAAACCATTCATCAGGGCACCGCCCAACTTTCCTTGAAAATTCCCTTAATACTCCATTATCTATACTCCTTTGATAGTAAATGTTTGTTGTTATTCATCTTTCAATGTTAGTTATACTTTACAAAGGTCGTGTTACAAGCAAGAGCTTTGCTTTTTCTTGGTCTTTCAAGACAATAATCGCTATTATTATAGTTTGATATATTTGTTGGGATTTAATTCCAGTAAATTAAATTAAACGCAAATACAAATCAAACCAATACAAATATACATCAACCCCGTGAGAAGGACGGGGACTCTGCTAGTAGAATATAATTATATATAATGCATACATGTATATAGAATATCATAATATGAAATTCAAATATGTTTATAGGATATTGTTATATGGAATTCGTATATGTATATAGAATACCATTTTAAAAAATTCTCATATATATATATATATATATATATATATATATATATATATATAGTGAAATAAAATAATTTTCATAAACAAGAATATACGAGTATTACTTCATTTTATTGTTGATTGAAGCTATTCGCTAATTTACATTACTAGCATTTTCAAAATTTATAAATCACTGTCCAGTTATGTGACTAAAGTAAGACTGTTGAATATAATTACTGAGCATAGTACAATTATATTCAACAGTCTTACTCTAGTCACATAACTGGACAGTGATTTATAAATTTTGAAAATGCTAGTAATGTAAATTAGCGAAAAGCTTCAATCAACAATAAAATGAAGTAATACTCGTATATTCTTGTTTATGAAAATTATTTTATTTCACCATACATATTCAACAAGAAAAAATAATTTATCTAAGGATTACAATATATATATATATATATATATATATATTTGTATTATGCGACACTGTTTTCTTGTATACACTTATCACTTTCAGTGATATATATATAATACCAATATATAGAATTGGTTATAATGAAGTTTCTTAAATTAATATTTTTGTAACTGTTAAATGATACCGAATAAGATCATTGTATCTCAATCATTTATAATATAGAAAGTAGCATAATCTGCGAGTAATAAAAACAGCCTGTGTATGTAATCATTTGTTAGCGCCTATTTTAATCAAAAATTCGATTTATCTTTATGTATAGGAAATTGTATTTACAAATGATTTAAACATAGCTTTCAAATAACCTCTTGAGAAAAAACATCTTTGGAAATCTGTCACGGATTATGCGAAATGAATATTTTTCTTTATCCTAAGAATGACATAAGCACATTAACAATACATTGCACATAAATAAAAGCAAAATATTTGCTTATGGGAAAATAAATTTATTTCCGAATTATTCCAGTCGGTAAACATTTCATGACTCGGAGAGTGTAAAAGGGTCAAACAGTTCCGTAATCAGAAAATTAAAACAGTTAAATCTAATCAGATATGGTATACTAATAAAAATATAAAAGAGTATTGGAATGTTGCAAACAGTCGATTACACGTTGCGGAGGCCGGTATTGCCTAAACATAATTACAACATCGTCATAATGCTGGAAAAGTTAAATCATAGGATAATGTCGAACTTAATTATCCAGGAGTGCAAATTGCATAATGGAAAGTAATGGCGGCAAAACGTTGTTACACAACAGGGAAGATTACCTATGACCCGCCAGTCATGCGAACCTATGGGCGAAGAAGAGAACTGCGGCTGTTGTCTCATTCATAATAGATACCTTTGCTGAAATATTCATTCATAATCTTGCGCCGAGGAACAGGTTTAGATTTGGTAGTGCAAAGTAATTTTTTTTCTTAAAGTTTTTTTCTTCTGAGAAAAAAAAACTTTTTTACAGACAATCAGAACCAAGAATCGTTCTGTGTTTAAATTAAATTGTTCACATTTTGTTATTAAAAGTGATTGTTTAAAGTGTCTAA